>LKNJ01004177.1:0-82199 GCA_002120245.1 Maccullochella peelii | reverse complement strand
AACGTGAAGCGCTGTGAATACTTTCCGGATGCACTGTATATGTTGACATATTTAACAGGATGGAAGGAAGGAAGTAAAAACTAAGACCTACTGATGGCACTAGAGGGAAAGTCATTAAATTCAATAAGATTCATCCTCTGTGAACCATTAATGTCTGTACAAAATTTCATCCCAATCAATCCAGTAGTTTATTAGATATTTCAGTCTGGACCAAAGTGGTGGACAGAACGATATTGCCATGCTACTAGCGTGGCTAATAAAAACAATTCAGCGGTTAAATTTGAACTTTTACACTTCCATAGACATTATATGTAGAGATAGTAGCCACTTGCATTATTTAATATATATATTTTATGAATTTTAGTAACAAAAATTTGTCACTGGTTTCAAAGATGTGATGTAGATTTAAATGAAAATAATACCAGATGATAAATATCTGAAATAATATCTGTTTATTTGTGGCCCTGTTTGAGGTTAGCAAATAGGCCCACATCCTCCACTGTGTTGATTTTTGCCTGGACAAAGGTTCCCATCATCCACCACATCCATTTGTCATAAACACAGGAACTTAGCCCCTTTTAATTCAAGTTGTCTATCATTTTTGTGCCAAATTATGTGTAGAATTTTACTATTTTCCATTGCAAAACTGCTGTTATGACTTACTATAACCGTTTTACTCATCTGGTTTAAAGTCTGTTACAAGTTTTGGCTTTTGGTGTCATGTGTCCCAAGTCACAACTGACGGTGTCCTCACGTCTCTTCATCTCTCTCCTCTTCCTCTTCTTTTCTTAAGGTCATGGGATGAGTTCCATGACTGTGCCAACGTGGCGATGGCTGGATGTCCGGAAGAAGCGGCAGCTGTCTGGGAATCTCTCCGCCAGGAATCCAAGAAGATGCAGTTCTCCGGAAACTTGTACGACATGTGCTCCAACCGCAACAACCACCCGGTAGCCTCAGTCTCTCCGCACGGCTCACCCAACAAGGAAGAGATCAACCAGGAGTCTCTAAGAGGGCACGCTGATCACCTGGCAGGCTGCCTCCACCTTCTCAAACTACTGTCTCCTCTGCTGCTGATGTTGTTTTGGGTATAACTACCCAAAAGAAATGGGACTAGTGTGAATAGATATAAACTTTATGTATTTTTTCTTTGACCATCGATATCGACATCAAAAGTTCATCGACTTTCCACTGTTTTCTTCCTCTGCTCTGCCAGGGGTTGAATATTTCTAATTGCATGTTCAGATGCCTGGCAGTCTTTTTGATAATATATCTTTAAACTGCCTGTGCCGTTTCATGCATATTCTCTGCCTTTTAATTAGTCTCTCTGTTGGAAACACACACAAAATTCATGCCGAGATACACAACCACGGTACAAACAGGCCAGTAAACACATACATAGTTAAACAGATGCATACAGCAGCCTCATGTCATCTGTGTTTATCCCCTATCCTCCTACATCTAGAAAGTATGAGCTTGAATATGATGGTTCCAGGGGGAGTCTGTCTTTCTGAGTGTAATAAGAGAGAAATAATAACGTCCTAATTGATTAACCTGAAAACTAAGTGATGAAGAAGTGGCCAGATGCCACAACTAGCTAAACTCAGCATTACAGTATGAAGCATTTGATAACAATGTAAATCTAACATACCTGGCTTGCTACCTACCTCGCAGTTTGACTCGGTGGATGCGATAAATCTCCAATTTTCTAACGTTTCATTGCTCTTTCCCTCCTGGTCTCTGATCACTGAACACACAACAATGACAAGCTAAAAACGTGAACGCTAATTACACAAACATTTGTATTGTACAGTAAGGTAGGCCTCTTTGGTTCATTTGTGGATTGCTTTGAAGATGTTTGAGGAAAATGTTCTTAAAATTTGATACTTACAGGCAAAAAAAAAAGCAAAGCAAGATGTTCCTCAAAAACACCTGTGGTCAACACACAGGAAACACAATTAAAGACACAGTGAAATAAAAATACATTTTCAAAGTTCGTATTCCATTGTCCTGCATTAATTGTTTGGTTATCTCTTACTATCTGTCAAATATACATAAAAACTGACATTTCACTGTGTCCTTAATAATTTTGGTATAAGAGATTTCAACAACCAATAGTGGCTCTTCAAGACCTTTCTTGTTTGCTAGCAAAGTACAAATGCAGCATGGAGTTTCAGTCTGCTTTTATGAGACTAGAGGTTTTTTAATTCTCCCTTCAAGGATTCATATAAACTAAATTTAGTTTATACTTTGGGTGTACAGATTTGTCTGAAAATGCTTTGGGATGCAGTAACATTGTTTCGGATGGTATGAAAAACTGGATTGGTTTTTAGCTGCCTTAGAGAAACATCATCTAAGGGAATATCAATGTCATCAAACTGCTAATAATGGCTCCTGCAATTAGTCTTCATACTAAACATGCACTGTCAGCCCATATGATCATATAGGACCACAAAAACAAAGACGAAGAAGGAACATTGCCATACAGTCTCAACTGCAGTACTGGAAATAACGTCTCTGAAGTCTTTTGGACTCTAAAATAAAACTAGACTATATATATATATATATATATATATACACTTATTTATTTATATAAGTTAGACTTAAAATAGTACAAAACAATAATACATTTACTGAGAGACAAAAATAATAACATAGAACATACAATAAGCAATGAACATTGTGTAAAAAATGTTATTTGCCAAAAAAGTATTACAGCTTCTTCTACAGCTGCTGCAGCAACACGAGATTTGAGCTGAAGTTAAAGTGAAGTCAGAGCGTACTGGAGTTGTTTTTATTTGGTGCTTGCCCATGTCTGAAATCCTCCAGAGCTCCCCGTTGGCATCCGGCACTGCAGCCTTACAGTATGGGACCAATATGTTCTCCAGTCAGAATCGCGATCCTCTCGCATGCCAAGTGTATTTCATGCTCCAGGAGTCATAGTTTGGCCCTGCAGACCTGCTGAAACTGCTTGTTATTCTAAGTGGCTGCGGGTAACAGTTGTTTCTGTCTGGCCCAGGATCAGAAATACTATCAGATTAGAGACAGACAGAGAGAGGGAGACGAGTGCACCTGGAAAACAAACACCGTTCTGCCTAGTTGAAGATTGAATCCACCTGTCTTGCAGCGAGTGTGTTTTACACAGGAGGTTTTAGGTTGAAGGTTTACTTTTCCTTCTTCACAAAAATTAAATCAAAGCTGGGCCGACTTTTAGAATGTGAAAAAGCACAAAGTGAAATCCTCAAAGGCTGCAACAGTACGCAAACTTTAAGAAAGGTGGAAATAAATAAAAACTGATTAGACAAAGAGAGCCGTGTTTCACCTTAAGGACTGATTAAGCATGTCTACCTTGCCAGTGGCAAGGTCGTTAAACATACCTACAGGGCTGAATTAAACAGAGAGGTATGGCAAGCAGATCTGGAGATAGTTACTATATATACAGTAGTGGCAATTCTATTTGACTTATTTGATTTGGGACCTCAATGTCAGAAGTACACTTTTCATTGACATCTTTTGTTATTCTTGTCACACAGAAGCTCTAACAGAAATAAACCTTTGACCAATTGTACATCTTGACCCTGGATTTAAGTCACTGCAATGTTAAACACAGTCGCTATAGGAGCCCATTGGCAGAATACGCTTCAAGGTAAATCTAAGTCCAAGGCTGAAGGAACTGAGCAGAAATAAAGTGAGTACTCTTCAAAATGAAGAAAAAAAAACTCCAATAAGCCCACAGCAGCTTTTTTTTTTTTTTTTTTTACTTAAGGGACTTAGCCCAGAGATACGCTTGGATGGTTTAAAGAGGCTACTGTAGTTTTGAACTTTAATTAAACTGACAGAATTAGCAATTAAAGGCCTCAAAGGCTGATTCACCAAGGTGCAGCAATTCAAAAACTATCTCTGCGGAGCTCAGATAAGATGTTGTCACTGGAGGCTAAATCTAAGTAAACCTATAGTGAGCTCAGTCATCATAACCTCACAGATAGCATAGCTTTATGGGAAAATAACTTCTTCAGATTAGATTTTTGCACAGAGACGTTGCAAAACACGAGGACACTCACACAATCTCTTTTATGAGAAGATATGTTTCATGTAAGGCTGGTGGACAAATCCGATTTCAGAGTGGTTTTCTGTAACGCTGCAGGGTAAATGCAACGTTATTGACCAGAGCAGAGCAGGGAATTATTTTCCAGCACTGCATTTGAGACTGTACATCTCTTCGCCTCCGGCAACAGCTTGGTGCTCTGACAAATAGGTTAAATTGGACAGAAACAGCAGAAAAGGGAAACATTCTTAAACGCCAATACATCATTGTCACATTAATGGTACAGTATATTTGGTGTTATTACTGTGAACAAATGGCAGAGACGATTGGTAGCCTTTGTATCGTGTGGTTGTTAGTGCTAATGTTCCTTCACATACAGACAATATTATACATAAACCCTTTGCTTCATGTCACAACAAAGAAGTTGCAACTTACAATATCTCCCATCTCTGCAAGACTCTTACACGTTTGCTCTGTCTTTACTGGAGAGGATAAATAATGTTTAAGGTTGGGGGTGTGATAGCAACCAGCTATCAGAGCTAAACCCTCAATATGTTGGAAGTGAAATTGCCCAGAACCTTTACATCTTTTTGCTCTGGAAGTACAGTGCCGTCTTACAGTTTAATGCCAAAGAGCAGATCCAAATCCAGCCCATTGGTGCACCATGTAAAATGCAGTGTAGAGGCTGATAAATAGTTTAACATTTTGGGAAATATGAAAAAGCATTGTAACACCTTAATGCAGTGGTGAAACCAGCAGAGAGAATAGGAGTATGAACAAACACATGTTAAGCTGGGAGAGACGTAGCAGATGGCAATAGTGAAAAATGCCTGATATTTTGACCACAGGTTAAAGCAAGGATCAGACTAGAGACAAGACAGACAGACAAATTCTCACCTGGGAACCAGAATAATATACTCGCCTCCAGCAAGCGGCTGCAAGCACAGCTGTGTTTTTCAGTCTCAAAGTTCGAACCTGAGACCTCCCAGTTTTAATTACTGATTAGACAAAAGACAAATTACTAGAGACTGAAAACTTGGGAAAGTAAAGTACAAGATAAGTGTGGCAATGACCTATGTATGCCATTGAAGATGCATTTTGTGAAGATTGAGGAGAGCGATGATAGAAAATAATGTTACTTTTCCCTTTTTATCTTAATTTTACTGCTGATATAGAGGAAGAAGAGAGTAGTTATATACATCTAAATGGCTCCTCTCTCGGTTTTACAGACACACACACACACACAAATAAATTGAAACACCTATTTCTAAATATGGAAGAAACGCACAGCCTGACAATGAGTTAGGTCACATCACTGTGTATAGTGTGAATAATTACAACTCTATGAATATCAATGTACAGTATATAGCAGTATTATATTTCATATGTATATAGTCAATGTCATATATGCCCTGCAAGTGCTACTTTTAAAGCTTTAACATTTTCTATTAGTTGTGCTTTACACCTTATCCACGTTATTCGTAGGCCCATGATACCATTCGTGAATTATGGGTGCGACTTCCGGTTATTCCTTTCCCTGAGCTAGCGTCTGCGAGGGTTAGCAATATGCTACAGATATCATCCCTTTTCTTAGAGCTTTTTGAGAAATAAAGGATGTGGGAATACATCTTGTGACACCTTAAACTTGGTAATGTGCCTTCTACTACTGAGGGATGGGAAGACGACCTGAAGAAGTGGGCTTAGTTAGCTCAGTGTTAGCTAAAATGTTACATATTTCGGGGACAAGTTGCGCTGTTCACAGCTGCACCAACAATCAAACTGTAACAAATTCTGTAGCATACAGCTAACTCTCGCAAACTCCAGTTCAGTGAACAAGGCCGCCTGTAGAGAGGCAAAGTGAAACTGGAATCCAGGTTCTGTTCTAGAAGTAAGAAAACCTCATTCAAAGTCCCGCTGATGTTTATGGCTACGCTAATAACAAAAAATCTGGCCTTGGAACAGAGCCAGCATTTAACAAATACCATTACCCATAAGCCCCAGAACTTTGCAGACCAAACATCATGGCAAATCCATGGGCAAGTCGAGGGGTAGCAGTTAGCTCTGATATGTAATAACAGCACGACAGAGAAAAGCGTACGCTGTAAAGGTTTTTAGGCAGCAGAGATCACAACTAGAAAGTTGGAAAAGTGAGAGCGTTGGTGAATTTTATGGATATGAATGAACTTAATGAATTTGATGACTTAAGTACCTGCGCTGCCACGCTTGTAAATCTTCATGGGAGCCATAGTTTTTTCTGTGCTCACAAAGTAATTGTTGTTTAACTTTGTTAAAACCATAAAAGTTTCAGTTTTTTATAGCAACTGTTGTAGTGGATGCCAATTTGTCTTAGAATATGGAAAGTAAACCCCAGGAACATTCTTAATTTTTTCAGAAAGGCCGTTTAAAGAAATCCTAGATGAGAGATTGGAGGAACAGAGATTAGCCCGGACGTGACGTCATGATTTCGGTTCTCTATAATCCACGCATGGTATCATGGGGCTGGAAATAAAGTGAATAGGCCAAGGAGAATACACATACTGCGTTGTTTAAAACTACTAGTCTAACTGGAAGATAAAATCTCGTCACCTACTGAATTTCCGCCTTTAGTCAAATATTTAACAAAAAAAAGCAGCTCATAAACTCTGTGGAGATATTTAACTTAATTGTCTGTCCTTTTCTCACTATATTGTCGTCTTTGTACCGTAGATGGTGGTGGTTTTCTGTGTTCAAGGTTGTGCGCAAGTGTGTGTGTGAGAGAGAAAAAGAGATCAAATATCTCACTGTGGTGTAAATTAGCTTGTGGAATCATTTATCCGCACAACACGTTGTACATTTCATTGTTACTGGTTAAACTGCACTTCTCCGATCCAAATGCCGCTCACTAACTTTGTTTGTTTGTAGAAATAGCATGCGGTGCTGAGCTTTCTTTACCTTTTTATGTGTGAGAAACAGAATAGCAGGACTAAAGCCAGTGTGTTCATGTATGATCCTGTGACACACGTGTTAACTCCATACATACATCACACACCTACAGTATGTGGAGCTGACAGACAAAGATAGTGCGTTCCTATGGATAAAAAAAACCACACTGGGGCCGGCTTCAAAGTGGCACTGCTGTTGCTGCTTTGGGCTTCCCATCAAACAGAATGGAGATCCAAACATCTGGGATCATGGATGAAGGATGGACTCTTCCATGGATGAAGGCAGGGAGCTACACAACAGAAGCTCTGTGCACATACAGATCACATAGCTGTATTTTTCTGTGGACAGTAACAAGAGCTCTATATTGTACATCAGCACATACAGCCAAGAGTCTTTTCAAACGGAGCAGACACAGAATTTTCTGCTTTCAAAAAGTACTTTGTGAAGAGTTTCTGTATTTGTCCTTGGCTGTCTTTTGTTATGTCTGCTTGTGTCCCACTTTTTCCTCTTCCTTCCTTCCTTTCTTGTCCCATTTCTCTGCTCCTCTTACAGATATTTTCTTTGTCCCTCCATCCTTCTATCCATCCATACGTAGTTTTGCTACCTTTATAGAAAATCATTAAACTGGTGCTGACTGATCGACTGACTAATTGAGTGTGTTCATATTGCTCTCTAATATTCAAATTAATGTTTCTGGGTAGGTAATTAAGTGCTTGGGGTGAAAACAAGGTTACTTACACTGCAAAAAAGAAAATATATTATTTAATCTCAGAAAAATGGTAGAAATAGCATAGTATTAAGTTTTGTATGAACTGACTTCTTTCTACAGATATTACTTCCATGTTTGTTAATGCTTGTCCTCACCATCTGAAGCTCTTCTGTCTGCAAACAAGGCCAAATATGGAAGCTCATTGACAACCAAATTATAGAAAGAGCACAAAACAAATTTAAACAGTTGTAATCTGCAAGTCAACATTGGGGAGCAAGGAAAAGTTTTGAGAGGACAAGAATAGAGTTGTTACATTTAGACCAACAAGTCCTCCAACACATGCGACCACATAGGTTGTTTGTTCCTAACCTCTAATACGATCTACTGGTGGCAGGAGACATGACTCCAAAAACGACATATATAGGCGTACCGGACCTTTGTTGTCATGGTAACAATAATAAACACATGATTAACGTTGTGAAGCGGTCGCAGTTTGGTTAAGGCTGTAAATATGAGTTGTATGTGTGCTCTTCGTTTTAGCAGTTTGTCTCTCTTAAATGCAACTTCCAAGTGTGAGAAGAGTAAAATTCTTTGGATTTGACCTAAACAAAAAAAGTGGCACCCATCTATTCAAAGGATAATTCAGGTTTATTACAACTCTGGTTTTGTTTTTATAGTTTTGGTCATCATTTTGGTAATAACATTGAACTCACCTAGTTAATTGCTGAGATCTGGGAATGCAGTGATATAGCTAAAAAGAAAGCATGTTGTAAACATCAATTCCCTCACATTTGATCTACTGTACTTACTGTTTCCAGTCTTTATGCTAAGCTAAGCTAACCAGCTGCTGGCTGTAGTGTAGCTTTATATTTAACAGACAGATATGAGAGTGGTATCAACCTTCTCATCTGACCCTCAGCAAGAAAACAAATAAGCATATTCGTCCCAAAATGTTGAACTACAGTATTGCTCTAATGCACATCCTCACCTTTCACTTTTTAAGGAATTTTTGGGTCATGATGTTGAAACACAGGTCTGAGACTTGGATGTCTCTAAAAAGAGATTTTTTTTTTTCCTGTGACATTTCATGACTAGATTAAAGCATCAGCGGGCAACTCAGCATGTTTGCAGCTCCAAATGGCTGCAAGAGATAAGTGTTTGAACATTTTGAACTTCAGAAATCCTTTAAGGTGACATCAGTAAGCACAACAACATTCTCCTCTGTGCTGCTTTATACCAAAGGAGAGCAAAGTAATGAAGGTGGTGGGACTCAGCTGTGTGGAACTCAGATTGGAGTTCACTCTTAAATTTTGATTCTTCATTTCCTGTGGCCAGCAAAGTTAACACATCCAACAGGATTTTATTTGGGCCAACAGTGGGACTCTGCTACAATTTACAGAGATTGGACACACTTCTTTGTTGCAGCCACTCTTCATGATTTATTCTCATAAATAAAGAATATTTGTGACTTAAAATTGTGTCTAATGCAGATAACACAATGTTTCTGGATGGATAGTTTTTGCAAGTAATTTGTGGTTGAATTCGGAGGTCTTACTGCATCGAACACCATCAAGGAGTTCTGGCTGAAAATGTTTGGAATAAAGCAAATGAGATGAACTCACAGCATGTGCCTGACAATAATGAGTACCACCACTGAAAAGGAAAATGTTCTGCTTCTTTCCGTAACAGCAGCTGAATATGAGCTCCAAAGCTGATCACATGGCTTTAGTTTAATTGAATCTTCTCTCAGTCTTCTTGCTTTAGAGTTTTCCTTGACAACATGAAGATGTCACGCACAGAAAAAGACATGTTGTGTTTTTTTCACTGTTTTTTCCCCTGGGTTAGCACTTCAGAGTGGATTCCAGGAACACTATTTTTGCACATTATGGTGATTATGTGAAATATGATTCAGATTACTTGCACACTGCCTCGACTCCTCATGTTCATGCAAAACCGCCACAGGGATAGTTTTACCCTCAGGGCCTCCTAAAATATCTCCTGTGTGAATGTGGTAAGAGATGTTGTCCTACACTGGGCACACTGTCTCCTGAACTTTTGCTACTGTTTGCATACAATGAGCCAAAGATGTGGATTGTAATGTAACCCATACATAAACATGATATATGGGCATATAGAAATTTACATAGATAGTACATGTGTGTGTCTCACCAATAATCCAAAGTCATATATATATATGTATGTGTATATATATATGTATATACACACACCCAGTATATACACATTTCAAAATATAACAATATATACTATACACCCATATATTTTATGAATGTAAATGCTGATATATGAGGTATGAATATATTGTTTATTTTTTATACATTCATCCACCCATATAAAAAACATTCTCCATTCTAAAATGTGTTATTTTATTTAAAATATGTTATTTTATTATTTTCTCCACAACCCCCGGAAATTATCTCGGGACATCCTTGGGGGTGGGGTTGAGAACCACTGATTTGTGTGTGTGTGTGTGTGTGTGTGTGTGTGTGTGTGTGTGTGTGTGTGTGTGTGTGTGTGTGTGTGTGTGTGTCTGGCCCTCATTCATCCCCGCAATGTGCTTCATCATCACAGTATGGTGTGAGAGAGCAAGAGTGAGAGTCTCAGGTGAAAACCATATATGTTATGCAGGAGTTGCTCCCAGTTATTTGGATGGTTTTTGCAGATTAATTTTTTATTACTGCCGGATGCCTCAGTAAACAGAGAAGCAGCAGTTTATAGAGTGAAGATGAAGTCCCAGACCTCTGTGGGTTTACACAGTAAGTGCATAAGCACGTGTAAACACACATTCCACTGGTCTGGGACACTGACACACAAATACTTGCAGACTCAAAAGCTACATCTGCACTTACAGACAGTGTGAAGGTGTTATAATGTTGGTTCGGACTCAGCAATCTGCTTCAAAGGTCATTTTCCCTCCTACAGTTTCCAGGCAATGAGCAAACCTCCAGTGGCCTCAATTATAGAGAAAGCTTCTTCTCAGTTTTATGCTCAGAAAACTGTGGGTAGAAATCTGTGTCAAAGTTCGTTATTTATTCATTTTGACCTTGAGGTGCAAACGTTTCCAACACAGCAGCAGCTCTCCCGCACATATACGAGGCAGCTGTGAAGCACATGATTATACCTTTGATGAAAGCCAACACGCAGCTGCGGCAAGATGTATTGTAATGGCAATTAATTGTGAATGTTGAAAAGGAAGTTAAAGCACTCTCAAGCACACTCAGACTCCTGTATTGTAAATGATGAAGTGAAGTGCATCTTTGTTCTACGCTGCCCTTTTTTGGGAGTTGAGGTTTAAAAAAACCACCAGGAGATGAAGTTGAAGATATCTTACATTCTCATTAATGAGACCCCTACTTTACAATGCAACTCATTGATCTGATGAAACTTTCAGTTTTTCGTATTGTTAACTTTAGTTTTTTATTGAGAATGGCCATGGCACATGTCTGTTGCCTGGGGATGTAATTAAAGGGTTTTGATCTAAAGTATCTATCCATACATTTTCTATACCTGCCCTCTTGAGCACCATGGAGCGCTGGAGCCTATCCCAGCATGCCTTTGAGCAAGAGGCAACAAACACTATAGACAGGTTGCTAGTCTATCATGGGACAGCACACAGACAGAAAAACTGAAAAAAACTAAAACAAAGAAAATGTAGGGTTGCCAGTTACTTAACTTGCATGTTTTTTGGACTGTGGGAGGAAACCCTCACAGGCACGGGGAGGAAAAAGAAACTTCACACAGAGAAGCCCCGGCCTGCCAACAGATTCAAATCCAGAAACTTGATTTGATAAATTTTTCCCCATTAAGTTGTTAAATATGAAGCTAACAAAGTAGCTTTACAATATTTCCATAACTTACTCACAATGTCATGCAATATCAGTTTGTAAGGTTGTTGTAGTCTTATATTTATAGATTTGATGGATATCTGATTGTGACGTTTCTAGGCAGATCAGAGACTAACTGAACACACTAGGGAGAAACAAAGACAATCTGGCCAGGAGCAGTGATAAGAGGGGAGTATATAACGAGGTTGGTTGAAGACACAATGAGTGGAGTGAGGTGAGTGGATGCAGGTGTGGACAATCAGGAGTAGGTGAGACAAGAGGGCAGGAACTGAAATGACAGGAAAGATTAGACTTCAAAATAAAACAGGAAACACAGACAAAGACTAACGGGATGTTACACTGATAGTGAAATTAAACTATTTCATTACACAACGGTCTATTAGGGCTCATGACATATCTAATAATTGCCAAGAAATTACAGGCTGAATGTATAAATAACTTGGTGTACAGGAGAAACCTTTCTATTCTGCTGTTAGAGTCACAAAAACAGTGGGTGATTTACAAAGGACAAAGCTTTCATTGTCCACAAAATTGACATAAAATGGAGTTTTGCCTTTCAAAAAAACAGTTATAATCAGCATGTACATATATGCAGTATACAGTAGCCACACCTGTGTGTTTACTGTAGAGAACACCTTTGATTAGAAGATCATTGCTTCAAATCACCTGATATTTGACATTAACAGTGAGTGAGAAACATTTCTCTATCACTCTCCTTAGCAAGTAAGTTGAACAAAAGTCGAATAAGATACATCAAAATGATCAACATAAAACGTATGTCTAAGATGCCCTAATAACAATAAATAGAAAATAAAATATTAGTACTATTACTACAATTCTGCTCTTATTATTAGGCCACCAATACTACCACTAATAAGACCTCTACTTACTAACAACAATGAAAATTCATATCACAATCTTGCAGAGTGGTGCACAGAGAACAACCTACTGCTCAATGTCAGTGAAACCAAGGAGTTGATCATTGATTATAGGAAAAAGGAGGCAAAGACACACACTCCTGTCTACATCAGTGGAGCTGCGGAGGAGCAGGTGAACAGTTTTAGGTTCCTGGGAATCAGCACCACAGAGAACCTGTCATGGACATCACACTTCACACTGGTATAGAAAGCTCAGAAACTGTATTTCTTAAGGAAACTTAAGAAGGCAAAATACCCGTGCCAAGTTCTTGTTAACTCTTACAGTGGAGCAATAGAAAGTATCCTGACTGGAAACATTACAAACTGGCATGAGATGTGCACGGCCTAGGACAGGAGGGCTCTGCAACGGTTGATTAAAACTGTCCAGAACATCATTGGTATCATCTACCGAGCATCAGCGATGTTGGAGAGGTGAGGTGTCTGCGCAGAGCCCAAAGGATACTAAAAGACAATACCCACCCCAGCCACAGCCTGTTCATCCTGCTGCCATCTGGCAAGCAATACAGAAGTCTTTGCTGCCGTGCCACCAGACTACAGAACCTCTTTCCTCAAGCTGTGAGACCTCAGCTCCACCTCATCCTCCTCACTCCACCATAAATAAATGACATAGAACTTTCTGTTATGCTGGTTTTGCACATTACCATACCACTACCTTTGTATAATATAATGTATGTATATTAGTCACTGGATTTAAATATTTGTATATATGTTGTGTGTGTGTGTGTGTGTGTGTGTGTGTGTGTGTGTGTAGCGTGAAGGGAGCTACAACTTTAATTTCATTGTGCAGTCCTGTGTTGACAATGACTAATAAATGTACCTTGAACCTAATGCTAATACTATTACTAAGCTAATGCTTAGTACTATATTTAAGTACTGAGTTTGGTAAGTACTGTAGCTTCCACTAGAGGGTAAAGAATCTCAAAAAACAGGCACACATATTATCAGATTATGAAGTTGTTATGGATAACATGTTTGACAGATGTCAAGAGAGAACATTAACCGTAAACATAAATATTACCTAAAAACCCAAGTTTAGAGTACCTTTTCTTCAGCCCTGAGTAGTGTCTGCAGGTATTCCTTTCAGGCTGCGTACAGTCCCAACAACCTTTACCAATAGGATAAGTAACCTGAGAGGCAAAACCAGGTGAGTGTTTCAACATTTTTATAAACTCAGATCTTCTCGAACCTGGACAATGGTGGCAGAAAGAGGACAATGTCCAGAGAGGTTTTAGTAAGAAAATCAACCTGAAACAACAAACTAACAAAACTAAGATTTTCCCCACTGGAGTCAACGCCGTTGACTGTAGTGACTAGTTACCATGCAAAAACAAAAATAATTCTTTACATGCTTTGCCTTTGATAAGAAAGAAATATGATAGCGAGAGTAACTTTTGCTGACCAGCTGCCACTGCAGTTACAAGTGACCATTATGGGATAATGATAAGTGCTACAACATAACATAACAGTGGCACAAGTAGAGAAGAGTTGCAAAGTCAGTGAACCGACTCAGTAATGTCCGTTGTACAGCGATATCAAGCCAGCCACCATAAGCTACTGGTCATACCAGACCAAGTAAGGCTGTAACAGCAAAACCAATAAGTGTATTTAATTGAGTAAGGGTGTGTTTTATTGCTAGTAAATTCAACTTTTCATTTTCAAAAAGACTGTGTTATTTCTTCTTTCAAAAGTTAGTTATATGAGTTATCAGTATATGAAGCAGTGTTAACCCATCAATAACTTAAAGGGACCACTCTACAGAAAGAGTACTTTTTCTCATTCTGAACATCAACATTCACGGCAAGTAGAACAGAGAAGAGAAAGCTGTGAAGTAGAAATAATCAGAAAGTATTAAATGCACAGTTGTCAGAGAGAGAGAGTAGCTTCCCTATATTCCTCTCAGTTTACTTGCTAATCTCTGTTTAACTGCAACATTATTGTTTGAATGTATGTAGAGCAGAGAGAGTGAAGGAAGAATGAATGGATGGGGGGAGTGTAGTGAGAGCCAAGGAAAAACAGAGGGAGGAAGAAAAAGACATACTGAGGGTATACAAGGACTTGAAGGTGAAGATATATGCGTGGGAGGAGTGAACATGGGGGAAAGAGAGAAAGAACAGAAAGAGAGTGAAGGTTATACTAATGATTGGTTATACTGGGGGAGGCAGAGAGAGGGGGAAGAGGAGGAGAGAGAAGAAAGCAAAGAAGAAGAGGAAAGGGAGGTTAGTAAGAGAATGTGCGGGTGTCAAGGGATGTTTAAAGAAAGACAGTTTGTTAAAAAAAGAAAGGAAAAAAAGAGGAAGGTCTGTTTTTGTGTGTACATGACCTTGAGCACCCAAATTAGTAGCTACATGTAATTGAAGGTGTTTTACAGAAATACAGAAACACACACATTCAGTGTGTGTGAAGATGATCTAACAGAGTAGTAAATGGTCTGCAAGGCTCATTACACATGATCAGACAAACAGCAGGGTGTGTGTGTGTGTGTGTGTGTGTGTGTGTGTTAACATTGGTTTTCTCAGCTTGCAATGTAAGTTCTGTTCCTTTGTCTCTATTGGACGCACTTGTCTGTGTGTGTGTCTGTGTGTGTGTGTTTGTGTTTCTGTAGTGTTATCGCTGCAGTAATCCCAGTGACAGTAGCCTTATTGCCCCAGCTGTGGCCTGACATTTTCTCTAATTGACTCTAATCAATTGAGCTCTATCCTTTCTATCAAGCTGCTCTAAAGGGGGGTGATGCACCTCTTCACTAACTGCATGCTCCAATCAAGCCTTTAAAAACGGATACCACTTAATTCACCATTCATGTGCAGTATTCCTGCTCCAAAAACAGGACAGCTCCACATAATACACTGATGTTTGGATCTGAATGCAGCAGATGTACTGTACCTCACTGAATTCTCAAGTTCTGCAGCTAAATGTACTGAGATGCAGTAGTGTAGTGCATTTAGTGTCCATTTATGTGAGGAGAAAGCTAGTTCTTTTCCAAGTGCAACTTTCTGACACTATTTTGTTATTCTATAATTTAAACCTTTTTATATCCCTGTGGGTAAATTAGTTCACACTCCTTCTCTTCAAAAGGGAGTGACACTAATTGCAGTGCAAATGAAAGGTTGTTTCTTTCAACAGAGCCAAGCTTGCTGTGTTGTTCTTTTTATTTTTGTCCTTGCAAAAACCTGTAAGAGTATAAAATTAGTTGACAAACAATCTGAACTCAAGGTCCAATTACTTGACCTTGTACTTAATTGCTCTGGAGCTTTCAAGCACATCACACAGTCTTCATCAAATGTACAGTCCAGAGAATAAAATCCCAGGGGGGAAGTAAACGGCACAGTACAGAGAAAATAGAAAAAACTTCATTAGCTATTTGTAACATGCTATTTGTAATATGTTATTTGTAACATGCTAGGAACATGCTATTTGTAGCATGTTCCTGGCAGGCTAGAGAGTTAACAGATAACTCACCAGCTACAGTAGCTCACCAACTAGCCTTGTGAGTAGTTACTACGTCATCAAGCCTGCTGTACCACATACTTCATAAAGACCCGCATGGCACTTTCTAGTGACAAGACCTTTACACTTATTCACTTTCGAGAGTTAGATTAGAAGATTGTTACCACTCTCCTGTCTGTACATCAACTATGGAGCTAGAGCCGGTTAGTTGTTTTAGTAGTAGTATAAGTTTTAAGTGTTAAGTAGGATTTTTTAACTTTAGTTAGCTAGCTGTTTCCTCCTGTTTCCGTTCTTTATGCTAAGCTATGCTTGTCAACTCCTGACTCTAGCTTCATATTTAACGTACAGACATGACAGTAATCAGGTTTCCATCCAAATGTAGCGCAAGTTTGAACCAAATTTCCAGAAAATCTGCAAAAAACCCCCACAAATGAACGTGCATTTCCATTGACTACTGTTGGATGCAAACATTAGGAGTTGGGTTAGACTATTTCTTTCAAATAGTCTTCTACATCCCAGTTTATCTTTCTCTCTATCTTTCTTGTTGTTTCCATGTGCCTTTTGTTCCTTAAGTTTTAACTTACGTAGATGGTGCCCTTTGACTTGTTAATGACTTATCCAGTTCTTGAAAATACAGAAACGTACTGAATATGTACAGCAAATAATTGTTTTGACATTATGAAGAGGAAGAGGAAGACATTAAAGGTGGGGTAGGCGGTATTGTTTTGGCGTCATTGGGCAAAAATTCCATAATAACCATTCAGCATATTGTAATTCAAGAAGTCTGAGAGAAAACCTCTAGTTCTGCCCCTCCTCTTGGCTCTGTTATCAGGCTTCAGAAAATCTATCCCGTGACGGGAGACTTTGACCAATCATTGGTTATTTCAGAGAGATGGTGCGTTTGTATTGGCTGAGCTTCAAATGCAGATGCGCATGCACGTCCCTTCAGATGGTGAAAGCCTGATTCAATTGCGGAAAATTCTGCTGAAAATTCTACAACTTGTGATACATTTCCAACACCTCCTTTGCCTACAGCGGCGTATAGCACAAAACAACACGTCCCGGCTCCACACAGAGCTTCGGGCTCATTTTGTTCAATGCCATGGCGCTCGTATCAACGAGTGTCAAAGAGGCATGATGACAAACAGTGTGGAATAACTTTTGAGGGGGGACGGTGGCGTGTGTGCGGTGTACTAGCCTCTCATCCCGCTGCTGGACGGTGTCACAGCTGCCTCTGAAGCCTGGGGCACTCTGCTCTGCGGCCGCGAAGCGCTGAAGGGGCGTCTTTGAGAAGACAAGTCATGGCGAGAGGAACCGCGGTCTCGGTGAGGCTCACAGCGTGCAGAGTGAGCCCTACGAGGGATAAGGTTTCGCAGGGTAACCGACTCCTTCTGCTGCCGGTCGAAGTTGTGGGTTTGGTGGGAGGGGCATAGCGGAGTGATACAAGGCAGCAGAGAGAGGCGGAAGGATTTTATAGGTGCACAGATTTTGCCTACCCCAGCTTTAACACACACACAATACAAAATGTCAACGATGACACAGTAAAGACTTATTTCCATTGTGGTCCTTGGTGTGAGAAACAGACTGTGCGATAAGAGTTATATCATATAGCGAGAAGCCAAATTGCCATTCATTTACATGGAAATGTTACACTAGAAAAGAGGCTGTTTGATAAATTTCTAATGCAGCCAAATCTCAGCAGACATTCTCCTATAGCTGTTGGAGTCTGNACACACACACACACACACACACACATACACACACACACACACACACACACACACACACACACACACACACATACACACACACACACACACACACACCTTAATCCTACACACACACACGCACACTTTAAGTACTAAGTAAGTGTGTGTGGTGACATTCACTGCGCTCTCAATCCCTCCTCTGGTGCTCACACTGGGAGCCACTCGATCCCTGATCAATACACTGCTTTCTCCTCATTCACACACACACACACACACACACACACACACAACTGTGCCTCTGCTGTATCCAGTCTTAATGGTGGAAGTCTGAAACCTTCCCATCCCCCTCCTATGTTATCTGCTCTTTCTGTCCTCTCTTCACCTTCTCCATCTTCTTCTTCACTTTGCCTTCCTTCATCATAATGTATCAATGACAGCCAGATTATTCGCGGTCAAACAATCTCCTCCACTTCCTCTGATAACAAAAATATTTTGGTAAGAAAGTCATGTGGAACATCCTTTTTTTGGTCTAAAAGTATGTCTGTGTTTGTTTTTGGCGTGTGTATGTGTGTTCATTCGCGTGCACAGAGAAACCGTAGATTGCAGCATTCACAAGATCATCATCATCATGATCACTGCTACAGTCCAGGTACACTGCTTAGCCACTGGGGACACAACTGATCCAAGAGAGGCTGTCGGTGTGTCAGTGTGTGTGAGATCAAGAGTGTGTATAACCAAAGAAAGTATGTTTGAGAAAGTGTGCATGTTTATATACGTATCTCTCTAAGGCTGTGTGTGAAAGTTTAAAGTGTATGAGAGTTCAAGCAAAAAGCAAGAGAGGAAGAAGAACGTTCTCCAGTGTGTTTGTGTGTTTGTATGTGTGTTCATGCATATGTGTTTGTGTATGCCGGTTAGTATAAGGTGGCTGTGATTAATTTCCCTCCGTAGCTGTGGCTCTAATTCCCGGCTGAGGTGCGAATGGTCCCTGAAAGAGTCCCAGTGGAAATCACAGTAGGCAGGAAGGCAGGCAGCAGGTCTGAGAAACGCTGATGAATTATCCATAGGTGGGGGGTGGGGGGTGATGGTGAGAGAGATAGAGAGACTGTGGGAGAGAGGGCTAGGGTGTAAAGAGGTAGAGAGCAAGTGGAGTGAGGAAGGAGGTTATAGAAAGATGGAGAGGAAAGTGAGAAAAAAAAGATGGAAGGACGGCAAATACAACAGAAAAACTGGGAAAAACAGAGTGGGTGAGAGAACTTTTAGAGAGTGACAGAGAGAGAATCTTTGCCGATGGATGGAGGGAAAAGTGAAAGCCACAACATGTTTTCCCTCCTGGAAAATTCACATTTACTCTCCCAGTGCGTGTTTTCTCACACTGCTGGGTCAGTGTGTCTGTTTTGTTGTAGCTGCTTGGAAACATACAGTAAAACTTCAGGTTACACCTCAATGCCAGCAGCAAGTGTAAGGTGGTCTCAGGTGGAGCTCAGCTGGGAGGGAAAATCAACCCTGAAACTAATTCACCACAGAGAGCAAAGGTCAAGCAAAAACTGACATGAAGCATTCAGGCCTATATGGAAACATCTGCAGCCATTACATTTCTCTGTTCATTTATTCAGGTTTTTTCTTTTAGTTTCTCACCTGTATGTAATTAGTCAATAGAACCAGGTTTTAAACAATTTGTGATGCACAGACTTGTAGCTGCAGGTTTCAGAAAGTCAAATTAGTACTTGTGTGAAAAGACATTTTTAGTTCTAACATGGATTTAAATATACGACTAATTTAAAAATTAATCAAAGAACCAAATCTGGCAGTACAAACTCATTTCAGACTGAACACGGCTAATAAAAAGGAAACCAGGAAATTAAGTAGATTTACTCATGTACTGTACCTAAGTACACTTCTGAGGCACTTTTAAGTGCAATGTAATAGAGAAGTTATGGTTATACTTCTCCACTAAATTTCAGAGGCAAATATTGTACATTTTACTTCACGCCTTATTTATCTGACCACTACTTCCAGGCCTTTTTCACAGAAGACATTTTGACAAATGTGAGAGCAGGAGGAAAGAGAACAGTAGTACAGCATAATACAGTTCTACATACAGATGTAAAGTAATAGTAGTGGTAATGGTATTGATGTTAATATTAATACAAATAATACTAATAGCAATATAATAATAGTAATACTAATAATAAGACCAATAACAATAACAGCAGCAGCTGTTGAGCAGGAACACGGGGGCAGCAGGTGGCCTGCAACCACAGATCCAGACTCCGCAGCTCCAGAGGCAGAAATATCTTCAGAAAGCAACAGAAAGAGAGAGAGAGAGAGGAGAGAAAGCACACTACAGGAAAGGGAAGCAGTCGAGTTAGCAACATGCATTAATGGGATAAGAGTGCATACAGATGAAGAGGGAGAGGAGGAGAGAGGAGCTCAGTGCATCATGGGAAGTCCCCCGGCAGTCTAGGCCTCATAGCAGCATAACTAAGGGGTGGCTCAGGGCTCACCTGAGTCAGCCCTATCAAGCTTTATTACTATTACTATAAGCTTTATCAAAGAGGAAAGTCTTAAGCCTACTCTTAAATGTGAGGAGGGTATCTGCCTCCCGTACACAAACTGGGAGCTGGTTCCACAGAAGAGGAGCTTGATAGCTGAAGGCTCTGGCTCCCATTCTACTTTTAGAGACTCTAGGAACCACAAGGAACCCTGCATTCTGGGAGCGCAGTGCTCTGGTGGGGTAATAGGGTACTATGAGCTCTTTAAGATATGAAGGTGCCTGACCATTAAGGGCTTTGTAGGTGAGGAGAAGGATTTTAAATTCTATCTGGATTTTACAGGGAGCCAGAGCAGAGAAGCTCATATGGGAGAAATATGATCTCTGATCCCTTTTCCTGGTTCTTGTCAGTAAAAGCAGCATTCTGGATCAACTGGAGAGTCTTAAGGGACTTATTGGGGCAGCCTGATAATATTGTGGAAGCGCAGAGAAGCGTGTAGGACTGCAACTCTGCCTCCTGGTCTCAACTCTGAGTAGTCTCGGCTTTGGGCCACTAATAAACTCGGCCAGATTTCTAGATATGAGAGCGGCCCCATCCAAAGTTGGATGAATGCCATCTCTCCTAATCAGACCAGGTCTTCTCCAGAAAGTCCGCCAATTATCCGCCAAAGCCCACATCATTACCTGGACACCACCTCGACAACCAGGAGTTGAATGATGACATGCGGCTATACATGTCATTGCTAGTAAGGTTTGGTAGGGGCCCAGAGAAAACTACGGAGTCCGACATTGTCTTTGCATATGTACACACCGACTCAACATTAATTTTCGTGACCTCCGATTGGCGTAATCAGGTGTCATCACTGCCAGCGTGAATAACAATCTTACCATATTTACGCTTATCCTTAGCCAGCAGTTTTAAATAGGATTCAACGTCGCCCGCTCTGGCCCCAGGGATGCATTTGACTATGGTCGCTGGTGTCGCTAACTTCACGTTTCTCAGAATAGAGCTGCCAATAATCAGAGTTGGTTTCTCAGCGGGTGTNAGTCACGGCTTTGGGCCACTAATAAAGTCGGCCAGATTTCTAGATATGAGAGCGGCCCCATCCAAAGTTGGATGAATGCCGTCTCTCCTAATCAGACCAGGTCTTCTCCAGAAAGTCCGCCAATTATCTACAAAGCCCACATCATTACCTGGACACCACCTCGACAACCAGTGGTTGAATGTTGACATGCGGCTATACGTGTCATCACTAGTAAGATTTGGTAGGGGCCCAGAGAAAACTACGGAGTCCGACATTGTTTTTGCATATGTACACACCGACTCAACATTAATTTTCGTGACCTGCGATTGGCATAATCGAGTGTCATTACCGCCGACGTGAATAACAATCTTAGCATATTTACGCTTATCCTTAGCCAGCAGTTTTAAATAGGATTCAACGTCGCCCGCTCTGGCCCCAGGGATGCATTTGACTATGGTCGCTGGTGTCGCTAACTTCACGTTTCTCAGAATAGAGCTGCCAATAATCAGAGTTGGTTTCTCAGCGGGTGTGTCGCTGAGTGGAGAAAACCTGTTAGAAACGTGAACGGGTCGGTGGNCAGAGAAGCTCATATGGGAGAAATATGATCTCTGATCCCTTTTCCTGGTTCTTGTCAGTAAAAGCAGCATTCTGGATCAACTGGAGAGTCTTAAGGGACTTATTGGGGCAGCCTGATAATATTGTGGAAGCGCAGAGAAGCGTGTAGGACTGCAACTCTGCCTCCTGGTCTCAACTCTGAGTAGTCTCGGCTTTGGGCCACTAATAAACTCGGCCAGATTTCTAGATATGAGAGCGGCCCCATCCAAAGTTGGATGAATGCCATCTCTCCTAATCAGACCAGGTCTTCTCCAGAAAGTCCGCCAATTATCCGCCAAAGCCCACATCATTACCTGGACACCACCTCGACAACCAGGAGTTGAATGATGACATGCGGCTATACATGTCATTGCTAGTAAGGTTTGGTAGGGGCCCAGAGAAAACTACGGAGTCCGACATTGTCTTTGCATATGTACACACCGACTCAACATTAATTTTCGTGACCTCCGATTGGCGTAATCAGGTGTCATCACTGCCAGCGTGAATAACAATCTTACCATATTTACGCTTATCCTTAGCCAGCAGTTTTAAACGTCGCCCACTCTGGCCCCAGGGATGCATTTGACTATGGTCGCTGGTGTCACTAACTTCACGTTTCTCAAAATAGAGCTACCAGTAATCAGAGTTGGTTTCTCAGCAGGTTTGTCGCTGAGTGGAGAGAACCTGTTAGAAATGTGAACTGGTCAGTGGGCTTTGGTTTAGAGCTATGCTTCTTTCGGACAGTCACCCAGCCTCCCTGGTTTCCTGGCTGCTCGGGAGTTGCCGGGAGACGGCTAGCAGAAGCTACCTTTGGTCGGCTCGCTCCGGCTGGGGGCTGGCTAACTACAGCTGACTGACTTTCCATGGTGTTTCCAGAAACAGCAGGCAGCTTTTCAGAAAAACCTCTAACAAATCCACTGTATACTACCTGCCCTGTACCTAGCTAGTTAGCGGCTAGCTGAACATTTATTTATTTAGCAGCTAAAGAAATATTTCCCTCAGGAGTTGGTGGCGACCAAAAACTGAGATAAAAGTAGAGAGAATATTAGACTTACATTCTTCGGGTGGCCAAAAACATGACTCCAAATGAATGCTAATATTGCTCTGTATCTCTGTATTTGTAAATGGGCAACCATTTGCTTTCACATTAGCCACAACAGCTTTATAATGTGCGAATATGTCAGTATTGTGTTTACAGTGTGTTCCCCTGCCCCAGAGTAGGCAAAAAGGCTATAAGGCTAATGCAGTAACATAATGAATAATAATAAGACATCTGCATTAAAATACTTTACTTTTGATACTTTATAAGTACATTTTGCCGATAAAAGTTATGTACTTTGACTTGAATGCAGGGTATTTTTATATTGTGGTATTGCTACCTATTCATTTCTTCCATCATTGTGTACAACTACTCCTGTATTAAGCTGTTTTATTGTAAGAGTGGGCAAAGCAAACTGTCATAATACACAGCTACAAATGAATCATAACGTTCATCTCTATGCAATAGTTTAAAAAACAGTAAAAATGATTAAATAGACTTTTTTTAATGCATATAGGGATCAATTATGCATGTGTATCTTCATGCATGTAACGTCTCCCCCATTTCAGAATTCACTGGCAAACACACACTGACATGAGCATTGCTGACAAATCTTCTATACACATTTCATTATTGCACAAGGTCTAATGTATGTATTTTTCATAGCCTTTGAAATACTGCCTGTCTTGATAAACATGATGTTCTTCTGTATAAAATATATACATTTGGAGTCGTAGAACGTGCTGTAAGTGAGTGTGCAGCATGTTTGTACAGTGTATGTAATATGAAACACCTGATAGTGATTTGTGCCATTTGCCATTCATTTAATAGACATTATGCACAGTGACTTGGATGTAATTAAACCACATCATTGACCTGCCGTGTGAATTGTTTCAGGTAGAATCTGTTTGACCAAATAATAGTTGTTTTCTGTATGACCAGAAGTCCTTGAGTGCACTGTTGTGCTTCATTATTATTACATTTCAAAGTTACATACAATCTGTCATCACATAATACATTATGGATCTGTAATGACTGTGTTATGAGGGTGTTACCCACACAGTTCCTTCAGAAGGTACTCACCGCCTCAAGGTTTTAGACATTGTGCAAATTGCACAGAAGATTATTATATCATGATCATTATGCCAGTAATGAACTCATAAGCTGCTTTAATGTCTAATGGCCAGTGCTTAGAATTGTAGGGCACAGGCATTTACCAAAATACAGGACATCTCTTGCTCTTTTGTTAGAGCTCCACAGATGTGACAGGAAGAAACTTTACTTCTCGATATGGGGAGATTAGGTGTATTTTTAAAATTAGCCAACAAGTTGAAGGAAGAGGTGAGTACAGATATGCCAGTGTTATATTCCTGGACCTCCATGACAAATGCTTCACCAAATTATACACCTGACACCTCCTTATTTTGGATGGCAGAGGATGCCTTTGTGGCCTTCTCAAATCCCTGACCACAAATCCTCCACTCCCTCAGTTATGTAGATGGAAATATTGCTACAAAGCCACACCATGCAAACAGGGTTTACACTGGCTTTTCAGCCGCTAGCTTGCTGGCCTAAATCTACCAGTATTTCCCAATCCCTGGCTTACCTGATTACACTGTCCTACACAGTAATACCCCTCATTCAACAGTCAGAGCCAGTGTTTCAGGTTTACTCTTTAAGGGCAGAATAATTCACGTTTGCTTATGTATTGTCATGTGCTGCCGTCAAAGGCTTGACAACTATATCAGCAAAGATTAACTCTGCATCCTCACAACATGCGTTTATGCATTGCAGTGCATGGGTACATGGGTCATAAGGGAATTCAGCAAGAGACCGTCCTCACTAGAAAAATTAGGGTGTTGGTCATTTGTTAAAACAATTAAAGAAGTGGTTTGATATTTTGGGAGATACAATTGTTCACTTTCCTGCCGAGAGTTAGATGAGAAGATCTATATCATGCTCATATTTGTCCATCAAATGTGAAGCTACAGCCAGCAGATGGTTAGCTTAGTGTAAAAACTGGAAACACATGGGAAACTGCTAGCCTGGCTCTGTCCAAAGCAAAAAATTCGCCTATCAGCTCATTAACTTTACCACACAAACATGAGGGTGGTATCAATCTTCTCATCTAACTCTCTGCAAGAAAGTGAGTGAGCGTATTTATTCATTATTTATTATTTTAACTATTCCTTTAAAACATCCTGACAAGCGGCCTGTTACAGCCGTGCAACTCATACTTGTGTCTGAGAAGCAAAGGCAGAAGTATCATGATGTTGTTAGCACCACAAAATATCTTTTGAGGAGTTAGGTCCAGAAGGTTTGATGTACAAAGTGTCTGACTTTGGCATCAGACACCACAGTCTGCATTATGTCTCCTACTAACAGTCAGTGTTTAATAATCTTTCCCTAAACTAAAAAGGGAAAAGGAAGGCAAGCGGTAAAATTGCAACCCAAACTGTCCAGTGTAAACATCAGTCGCAGTTTACAGATTGACTTCTTGGTTTAACTTTAAACCTAGAGTGCTTTCCATAGGGATTGTTAGTGACAAGTTACAGGTGTGCTCACTTTCAGTTTGGAGGTATCTAATCTGCCAACTGTTGGCTTGTTTACGATTGTCTGTCCTCTCATGTTTGTTGCACCTGTTTATAGCGATGTTGCTGCGTTCCGAGATCTTAGCTAATATTTTGGTGAATATAATGCAGTTTTCGTCGATTATCGGTTACAGTGTTCAGAATTGATAGAACCAACAGCCAGAGCTACGACCATAAACTCAATCATTTTAGTTTTCCTTTAACTGATTCAACAACACTGAGCTCTGCATCCTCACTGCTGCACTGCTGCCTGCTATCAGAAATTGAACTCCTTCTGCCTCCTCCTAGCAGTGATGCTCCGGTAGCTGCTTCCTCTTTTCTAATCGCGTTGCTTTGTTTAATGCAGTTTCCAGTCCAAGATCTGCACAACTTTGGCACTTATCTTGTAGTATCCACCCTGTGTAAGTACAGATTGTGCTGAACTGATTCTTCCAAGTTTGATTTCCACTCAGTAATGAGATCATGCACCCATACTGTCATCTTTCCACTCTGGTGGCATCAATTCCAATCAAACTTCAGCACGTTTGAATCTTTCCATTCAGCTACACAGAGGTAACTCAAAGACTATACTCCAAAGAGAAACTGTGGGCCATTTCTGAATAAATGAGATGATCATTCTCTAATCTAACATTGACATCTCTAAGCACTAAAATCCTCCCCTGCACTATTTCATATTTTTCATAGTTTTCCTGATAAGTGCTCCTGGGTTGAGGAAGGCTCACATAACTCAATACCAATTGGATAATGTCAGAAATGCATCATCATCCAGCAAAAGTAATGCTTCTTTCTTACAGTTGCAACTGTCTTTTTTGATGAATGATGGATGGAAGGCAAACATATTCCCTGCCTTCTTCCCCAACCCACAGCTCACTTACAACGTACAACCTAACAGTTACTTTTGTTTTAGAATATCGTGTTGTACAACACTATAATACAATATTTATTATAGAATTGTCTTGCATGACTTGAAAAGAGACCAGGTTTTTAATGATGACTATGAACAAGCAGATTAATACATACAGCTTAGAGATCACTCCTCTGTTGTTTAGTGACAACTGACTTAGCGGTAAATTAAATTCAAATTTGTGAAATTTCTGCTTTTTGCAGACACTCTGAGCAGTTGCACTGCTGTGCTATTACATTCAAGAGGAGCTGCACCAATTTTACACATCAAAGTCCGTTTACAGGTCTTTTGGGGAGTTGTTGAAAGCCTTTTGTGGCTCCAGAGGGAGCTGCTCGTCTGTTAAATTGCCTCAAGTGATGTCGCTTGAGTCAGCGTCGAATGGGGCTGAAGTTTGAAAAACAAAAAATATATATAGGGGTGTGGAGTTACCAGACCTCTGTAGCCCGCTCCTCAGCTGTGCTTGAGGCTAGTGGCTCAAGGCTACATTAGCCACTACTAGCATAACACACCCGAATCTCCAAGTGAATCGTCAAGTGACATTGTGGGTAATGTAGGTGCCAAGTTTTCACAAGGAAGAGGAATGCGTGGAATAAAAAAGATGATATCTCTGGTTCTCTGTCCTTGTTCCACGCAAAAATGCAGAATTTCGTACTAAAAAGTGGGTAACTCCGGAAACAGACTCCAGAAACAAGCCTCATGTTCGACAAAACTTTGGAATGCGTATTTGCAAAGAATGAGGGCCGTGGATCTCTTTGGAAGGGATCATTTCACAGCCAGTATGAAGAGGAGGAACTCTTTCAACTTACATATGGGCATTGTGTTGTTGAGTGTCGTATTAAGACAGACCTCCACGTCTTTCTATATGTAAAAGGCACATGAGCTGAAACGGACCTACATCTGAAGACTCACTGATTTCAGTGTTAGTGTTCATGCTGGTGTCACCATTATCTGACTCATTTGTTCCTTCTTTGCTGCATGAGCCTCCATAAAAATCACAAGGCATCTGGTGCATGGTATACTGGACAGGCGACTCCTCTGGGCACTGGGAACTCTTTAATGTCTTGCGCCTCATTTTGCACCTCTTAGTGTTTTGGAGGGTTCACAGCCATTTGGTTTAGCAAACCTTAGCAAAGATTTAATTAACAAATTTGAAGGAATCCTTGTTCAGTGCCTTGAATCCTTGTAATGGTTCACCCTATTTTTCAGTACATCCAATGGATTTCCACCCACCTAAATGCTATCAACAAAGTTAATTTAAAAAAAGATATTGCTGATAGCGTCTTTGTCATCTAAATCCATGAATTTTTGCAGATTGGGGAAAATAAATGTAAGATAATATAAAACTAATTTAAAACTATCCATATTCTGAGTTCCAAAAGCTTTTTCCTTTTGACAGCTTTAAGACTATATCTGAGTGTAGTTTAAAAGTAAACTCCTTAAAGACAAAAACAGTGTTGAAAATCAGAATCAACTCAGTGTTAACAGGATGACAGGTGTTGGCTTTCAGAGTCTCATCTACCACCTCAACAGAGAAACAGTAAAAGAGAAATATTGGTGGTAGAGGGACGTTCAAACCGTCCTGTTTGGCCCGACCTTTTGGTTTGTATTTGGTCATTGCTGTCTTTGCCGTAGTTCAGGAATCACACACATTCTCAGAGGTTTGTAGCCCAGTCAAGCATACCATGGAGATCCAAATGACTGCTCCCAAGTAATAGCTTGCTACCAATGAATCAAATGGCTTTTACCTGCTGTGTAGCTCATGTGAAATGCTCAAAATTGTACATTAAAGAAGTAGTGGAGTAAATATACCTGAGTAAATGTGGTCCTTCTCCCAACTGTGTCTGTGGTTTCTGAAACCCGTCTGCTCTATTTATCTCTGTCTGCCTGTGGATCCCTCTGTGCCAGCCTTTCTACTCCTGTCTCCAAAGCTGAAAGCTAATGAATTAACATCTACCCACACTGCACTGTCTAAGGAGTTCTCGAGTACTTCGTCACCACAGTAGTTTCTTATTCACTTCTACTAAAGTGGTTTATCAGGCCTTATGTTTAACTGCAGTAACTTGTTTCTTTTACTTAATGGTATGCTTTCTAACCTCTGCTTGCCATCTCACTTTACAGCGCTGTCATTGGACAGAAGTTGGTCCAAACTTGGTTGCGTTCGTCATTGTCACTATGTCTGCCTGACACTCTGTGTGTCTGCCATTCAGTCCATCTTAACTGTCAGCTTACAAGTGCATCTACCTGCTGTCTACCTGTCAGTCTTTCTCTCCATCTGCTTCTTTTGATGCTGTCATTGTGGAGATTAGGTTTTAGTTTCCATCTATCTTTAGCTAAAGTATTCATTTTATATTTTGCTATTATCTATCATCTATTTTCATGTGTTCTTGACTTTATATCTACCTCTATCAGGGCAGTAGCCAGGATTTCAGAAAAACTAATTTCATTTGATCGTTTTATTTCCGAACATGAAAGTCTAAAGTTGAAAATTCTGGTGGGGAAATACTGAGTCCTTTATAGGGCTGGGTATATAATCTAAATACACTTGACTGACGAAATGTCTCTGCAACATCAAAAAGACTAAGGTATTGAAAATTGGTATTGAATTCTTCTTCAGATTCTTAAGCTTGACTTGTTTTGTGATCAGATATTTCCTGATCAGGAAACTTTATTCATTTTAGGCAAAGCGTTTGAACACTGAAGCATTCAGCAGTTTGATATATTTTATTAAATGAAAAAAAGGGTCAAGCCATGTTTACATTCCCCAAAGTAATGTAACATTAAGGCACCAGTATCGATGCCCGGTCCTTTATTATTATTATTTTTTTGTCAGCCTAAGAGTAGTCCAATTTAATGCTGCTATATATTGCTATATCCTGCCACATACATTTACACTGGATCAAAAGACCACATGTAATGTGAAAAGAGGCCACCTGTAGTGACAAGTTCAGAGATAACTATCACCTGTCTCTGCAGATCCCCTCAGCTCTATGGAGAATATGTCTGTCTTTCAGCTCATTGTTTCGGTTTTTCAGCCCGCAACTTTACTGTTGTGGTTCAGTCCCACTGCTCTCATCTGCATTGTTTTCAGCCACAGCAGGCAGTTGTGTTCTGCAAAAAAGCAATAAAAAACCCATTGCACGCTACCTGCCTAGCACCAAACAGCAGATAGACAAAATTAGAGACTAGCTGGTGAACATAATGGGCCTTTTATTTATTATCATATTTCCCTCAGGAGTTGGTGGAGAGCTAAAAGGAGAGTGAATATTGGACTTAAATTCATCAGGTGGCTGGAAACACAACTCCAAATGAATGATAATGTTGCTCAGTAACTGCTGGTATGTGTAAATAGGCAACTGTTTCCTAACGTTTACCATATCAACTTAATTAGATGATAATATGTCAATGTTGTGTTTACAGCTTGTTTCCGCTGCCCCCAAGTTTTTCTTTGTCTTTCAGTGTATTGCTTCCCTTTTTTACATTTCTCTGTAGTGACTGTTTGGTTTGACAATCTTAACAAGTCAAAACTAGCTTGTCAGATGCTATCCAGCTGTGACCATCTTCAACTTGAATTGTAAGGACACCAGGGACATTTCATCTGTTACATGGTGATTTTGAGAAAACTTCCTGAACTGAATTTTTTTTTAAATTGACGCAGCAGGAGTAGTAACCTACGGGCCATCAGCTGGACTGTAAAAGTTCGTACCACAGGTGTTCCAGACATGCACAGTTCAACAGGGACCAAATGAAATCCTACTGTCTCAATGGCACGTGCCGTGAAAATGCAGCACCTTCTGACAAGAATAGAAAAATCACTGTAATGTTCTTATAATATTCCCCATTAAAACTAATAGCTTGCCTGAGGTGGTCAATAATATCCCTACAATGAGTGTGATGTAGTTTATGATATTTTTATCTCCTGCGGTGTCAGTTTAGTAGTCACACAATATTACTCCAGGGAATTATGTGCCTGGGGTAATCAATAGTTTGAGTTTACTATGACCTGAGTGTGCTGACGGCATGCAGCAGTGGTCTCTCTCTGTCTTTTTCCTCTCTTTCTACTCCTGGCTCTCTAGGGGAGACCCCTGCTAGAGTGGGGGAGAGGAGGGGAGGGGGTGGGGCACACAGAAATAGCAATATCCTATAACAAGTGTCACATAGGATGTCATTTTCTGGAGTTTCTGCGCTTGTCCCACTGCACCGGACTGCCTGTAAACACACACACATAAAGTTGTCCACTCGCTGTAAAACCCTCACTCACTTGCTTACTCATCCTCTGCAGCCTTTTCACAAACACACAGACACACATGGCACACACTTTAAAACTCTTCTCTCTCACATGCACACACAAAAATGAGGGGGAAACCATCATGGGGATATTAATGGAGCCAGAGACACAGACGGAGTCAACTGAGCTTTTAATAGAGCAGCTCCTCTTCCTCTGTATGGATAAATAATACAGCAGTCAGCAAATTTAAATCTAATAGATGATATTGACCTTTGGGGGTGGGAAAGAGAGTGAGCTGAGCAACGGGACAACACCAGTGGCAACAGAGAGAGAGAGAGGAGGGAAAAATAGAGAGCTGCGACGCAGAGGAATACACACAAGTGTCAATAGAAGCGGCGTGCTCAGACAAAGCATCTTAATCAGAGTGCGACAAAGCGGTGATCAATCACGAGGATGACAATGTAGCAGCGAGTTGCAGAGCCGGAGAGGCCCTGACCTCAGCTGCACTGCAGATAGAGCACAGGCCCTCGGAGACTCTCTTTCTTTGCTTTTATCCTCTCTCTTTGTCTTTTCTCTTTTTCTCTTTCTCTTTCTGACTGCAGTGTGTCTTCCTCTCCTCCTCCATCTCTCTGTGTTTCCCTCTTTCCATTTTGATTACTCTCTGCCGCTTCAGCTCTCTTCACCCCCCCCTTCCTTCCTCCCTATATTTCTGTCTGGTACCCACCATCTGTCATCCGTTGTCTTCCTCTGTTACCCCTACGCTCCTCTCCCACCCATTTTCACTCCCTCAATCCAATTCAAGGAGCTTTATTGGCATCATAAGATGAATTTTACTGTCTCTCTGACTCTCTTTCTGGAACATTTGTCTTCCTTTTACTAATTTCCCACTTTTGATGCTACTCCACAAAACTCTGCAGCGTCCTGTGCAGGCCATACAAGTCATGGTCAGTGTACAGTGCAGTCCAGTACACTCTGTCACATCAATATTGAAGTCAAGGCCATGTATTCTTTATTACCTTGCTCATGAACGAGCAGGGGGAAACTGAATGCTACTCCTCCCAGGCTGTTTTTACAAGCATGATGGAGGCATGAGTGTTGGGATGTAAAGGAAGAGCCAGCCTAATAAAATGACTAAAAAGTAGCCTCACAGTTTGAGATGGCCTTGAAAGTGACTTTCATGTGTATAGTGACACCATGTGGAAATGTCCTGCAACAGATTAAAACATCAGTGTGCTACGATGTGCTGCATGAACTACGACTGCAAATGCATTTGTTTTTACTCTGTCCTCTTCTGCAAATTAATATCCTTGAATAGATCCAAAATATAGATTTTAACCACTTGAAAGATGTTCAGAATGAAAACATGTGTAAAGGCATAGACAATTTCATACATTGTGAAGCACATGTCTAAACATATGGTTGAGTCCTGTATATGTGATGTTTTTAGACCTGAGGCATAGTGAAGTGGCTTGGTGGTGAATTTAACTTGGCTTTACTGTGTATAGGATCCATCTGCATGTCTGCTGTGAATTAAGTGGTTTGATCCCCAAAAGAGGCCCATAGACCTCCAGGCGTCCCTGAGTGTCCCAGTGCGACCCCACCAAATAAGGGAATAACACAATTAACTATAATATATAATTGTCATGTTATTATAGTTCCATATCATTCATATTTTTGCTCAGATGTCTGTAGACAGATGTAGAACTGTGCTTAACAACACAAATTCTCTCAGATGTTGTTGCTTGAGGCGTGATCATATCTAATGAGGGCCAGATAAGAGTCACGCTACATGTAACTAGTCTAACCTGAACTTGCGAGTTAGCTTGAAACGTGCCTCCCAGACCTTCTAGTACTTTTCCAAGAGAGAAGTCAGCACTTTGACAGAGGCACTTCTCTCTGTATCCAGGAAGTGACGGTGAGGACTTAATGGGGTCGACACAAGCCGAGGGAGGTCGTCCCGTCTCTACAAAAGAAGTTGGGTGGAAGAGGCGCTCCATCATGCTGGACAGAGACAGATAGAAGCATACCGGAAGTTGAAGGATTGGGCCTTCAAAACAAGGGCATTCAAAGCGGGTAGTGGGAAAAAATGTGTTATATGAGTTATCAGCAGATAAATTGCTCCATTTATATAATTTTCCTCGGGATGGTAGAAAGATAAATATAGGCTAAATCTCTGATGACATCTAACATTGGGTAATTCGCTCATGGCTGAGGGCCCCTGAGGCACAAATGAGCTGTTGGGTCCTCATTAACCCCTCCATTCCTCCTACTTCCTGTGAAATGTTTTTTTCTCTGCAAGAATACTACCTGGCCCAATGTCTTCTTTCTGTTAATTTGTTTTAAAGCAGTGATTTACGAGTATGCAACATACACGCACCAAACTGACGTAATGAAGGTCTTTAACACCCTGTCAAGATTATGTAATAAAGCAGGACCCATCACTAGGTATCATGTCATGTATTGTGCTTATTGTGCTGCATATTTCTAAACTAATGTTCAATGAACTAGCACAAGCCAGGGGCCCCGGGGCAGTTGTCCACTTTGCCCGTTTGGTAGTTCAGCCATTACAATGCTGGATGTTACTTCTTTCATAGATATAGCTTAGAACATGAGGATGCAGGACCTGAATACTCCTCACTAATATGACTTTTCATTTTAAGTATTGCAGAGATACAGGTGATCTCCGGGGAGTCGTTAGAGTAGAATGGATGAACACCGGACAAAAAGTCTTCATAACTCAGCTGTAGTTTGTTTGAGGGCAGACGTTGTTGTGATTCAGGTCATGGTTTCAGCACCCAAAAAGAGACTTAAGATAACACAAAACTAGTGATAACGGCTCAGACATGTGTCTTCCCGATACATGAGTAAACTGCAACTCTTAGTTGGGAGTATGATGTCACTCACTATATGAGACCCAGGCAGCGATCATTACAGTATGTATCCTTACTTTTTTGTCTAATATTTTAATTATACATGACAATTTTTTTTTAAAATCACAGCTCAAACAAACTAAAATGTATTTAGTGTCACATTTAAGCAACATTCTGGAGAAAAACACACCTCAATGTTTTGGCTTACTTCACATGCAAATAATTCTCAACGAGCGTTTTATTTTGAAAATGTAAACCGGAACACCTGTGTTGCATTATGTGTGTTTTCACGTCTCTCTGGCTGTGGGAAGGTGGTCCCGGCCGAAAGAAAAAAGAGCACCGTCCAGAAAATCAACCGACGGGGCAGCTTTGTATGTTTTCGCACAGTCCCTCCACACTTAAAACATCTCGAAAACAAACCATGAAACTCCGGAATTGACACAAAATGTTGCTAACAAAGGAAGTGGTGGATTTGACTTGTTTGTCCTCGGGAATAAAGTTGGGAAACTACGAGGTGAAAATGGAGAGCCCAGCTGAGTGAGAGTGGGGTGAGGAGGCTGGATTTGGCAAAGTTGGGAGTCCTGCCCTGCTGCTAGCAGGCTAGTTAGCATACTCAGACACTTCGCTGTCTCGGATAAGTAATGAGGTGAGATTGTAAGTCACTTTTACACTCATAATGTCGCGGGGTTGTTTGTGAAAGTTCTTAGAGACTGTCCTGGTGTTACCTCAGTGTCGCCGAAAAATAACGGTCAAATGTGTTTTTGGCTAAAGAAAAAACATTGACATGAGAAGGGCCTGGCCATTTTTTTTGTATCTTAACTAAACTTTAATACAGTTTTACATTGTATTTCTGATATAAATGTATCTTTGTGTCGTGCTTTAGAGAACTGTGTTTTTAGGGATGCTTTTAGTTGATTTTCTGTAAAGTAAGTTGATAAACATCTTGTACTGAGAACGCTTAACAGTATATCAAGCAGACTTCCAGTACTCGGATATAAGTGACCATCTGTGATAGTGCTGCTATTTATTACAATGGCAAAGCTATCCCTTGTTTTCTTTTTCAAAACATGTCTGGAGAGCTGTAATCATATTTTGGCAGAAGGTATCACAATATGGCCTCATCACGCAACCTCTATACAAAAATGGTGTGTAACTTTAGTGCTGAACTTGTCAATCTGTTTAGGTCAGTTGTGTTTCTGCCTTTGAGTGATTGGTCTAAATGAAAGCTGCCCCTGTCATGTCAGCATTCAGCATATACTCAGACATAGTGGATTAGGGTGAGCCTAACCATAATCACCTAAGATTCATGTGTCATTTTGTGTTCTGCATTTCAGAGCTTCCCTCTGCTGTTTTCCAGCCTGTGATTCTTCAGGGCAGCTGCCTTATCTGTGGCAAGAGCGCTGCTGACATTGCAGCTTCTCCCAATGGATCGGAGCAGAGTTGATGATCTTATTTTCCGTGGAAGTTCTGCCTGAATCTTGAAGTGCACTTAAACTTGTTATAGAGAACCCCTCTCCCTCCCCTCCCCTCCCCTGCCCTGATCAATCATTTTCGTGTCAAGAGCATCCATGCTAACTATACTCATGCAGTTTTCTCTCAAACATTCAACATATTACACCATCTGAGATGGGGCCCTGGTAGGTTCTTCAAGGGGCTTGAGGTTCCCCCTGCCTGTCGACTGTGCAGCCTGGCTGTGTGTGCGAGACCCAGCAGCACAGGCCTATAAAAGACTACTGTATTGTGTGACAACCAGTAACACAGTACTTGCTGCTGATGGAGCCGAGACGCACAATGTGCCTGCCCCAAATATATTCATGAACTCTTGGACTTTTTAAACTGGACTAAAGTGAATGTATCGGGTGTATTCATGAACTGTGACTGCCGATGCCAGCTCATTGGTTCTTGAGTGGGTGTTATCAGCTTTATTCATGAACCCTCTGTCTGAGTCTGGGTACAGCCTGGATGTTGGATGCTCTGACTGGGTTGAATCAGCTGTTGCGGTGATGAGGCAGGGCTCCTGGTGGCCTGTGTGGCTGGCTGGGCAGTGGCCCAAGGTGATGTGATGGGGTGCAGGAACAGTAAGGTCCTCCCTGAGCCTCCAGGGGATGTTCATTTGGACCTGGTCAAAAAGGTCAGTAGAACAATGTTGTTATAGTAACAGCAGCAGTAGTACCATTACTGCTATGTACACTACTACCAGTAGAAATATTGTTAATATCAACTTAGGACTGCAATTAATGATTATTTTATTTATTGATCAATCCATTTTATATTTTTTCTACTCACAGAGTAATCGTTGAGCCTCTAAAATGTCAGAAAATAATTTTTAAAATGCCTGTCACTGTTTCCCAGAGCCCAAATGTGACGTCTTCAGATGTCTTGTTTTGTCAGACCAACAGTCCAAAACCCAAAGATGTTCAGGTTACGGTGATTCTAAAACAAAGAAAGGCAGCAGATAATTTTGTTTGAGAAGCTGGCACTAGAGAACGATTGGATTTTTTATTTATTAAATTACTTAAAACATTATTGATTAATGAGTCAACTAATAATTTCAGCTCCATATATTCATTAAAGCCCCTGGGCATGAAATGTCATGTGATTATAACAACAAGTATTCTGATGGCATATATTTTGGGGTTTTTTTGTAGAAAAATGGAACAATCAGTCCAGGTGCAGTCTATGTGTTGCTTCCAGCCCATTCGTTCTCAGTGTCCCCAGGCGGGATACATGACCCCAATCAGAAAATGTCTAAGTTGATAAGTCAATTGACAGAAACTATTTTGATAATTGATTAATCATTCACATCATTTTAAAAGTAAAAACATCAAAAATTCTCCAACTTCAATGTGGATATTTGCTGGTTTTATGATATTAACTTCAAAATATTTGGGTCTGTTGGTCAGACAACACAAGATATTTGAAATACATAAACTTGTGCCTTGGAGCTGTTAACTATTTTCTCAGTCAATCAAGAAAATAATGAACGGATAAATTTGAGCTCCTACTACACACGAAATATCGTCCGATATGAGCTTATTGCAGATATATCCTATCGGTGTCTCCATTATATAGTTTGTCCACCAGAGAGCACTAACAAGTTGATTTTTCAACTGTAAAATATCTCGCTCAGTGTGCATCGTAGTCACAGTAATAAATAAATAAATTTGTATTAGAGATTCCTATCAAGATTATTTGTTTATGTAAAAAATAATTACTATGGGCTAATATGTCATTCTCTGGTTTTTTAAACTCCTGAATATTGATATTAGTATCAGCCTCAAAAATCCAGTATCAGTCGGGCTATACTAACTATAGACTGAAAATGTTTTTACATATGGTAATTTAATCTTTTGTTGTTCTACTCTGGTTTGTAACTTGCGTCTTTGCTGAACTGTGTTCCTGTATGTTTCAGGTTGAGCCTCCCCAACCTCCTCAGACAGATATCTATAAGCACTTCATACGAGGGGATGGCACTAGGAGCAAGATGGGTGTGGCCGGTGGAGGGGGAGGTGACAAGGCTGACTCCACCTCCCCATATCAGGCCCAGGCCCAAGCTGCCACTCCCACCGCTTCCGCTCAGCCCCCTAAGGACCCGTCCGAACTGTCGGACCCTCAGCGGAAGAAGGTGGCAAAATATCGAGCCAAGTTTGACCCCCGGGTCACAGCCAAGTACGACATCAAAGCTCTGATAGGCCGCGGGAGTTTTAGCCGGGTCGTTCGCGTGGAGCACAAGAGCACACGGCAGCCGTACGCCATCAAGATGATAGAGACCCGTTACCGGGAGGGGAGGGAGGTGTGCGAGTCAGAGCTGTGCGTTCTGCGACGCGTTCGGCATACCAACATAATCCAGCTGATGGAGGTCTTTGAGACGGCCGAACGTGTCTACATGGTGATGGAGCTGGCCACTGGAGGAGAGCTCTTTGACCGGATCATTGCTCGCGGCTCCTTCACAGAGCGGGACGCCACGCGGGTGCTGCAGATGGTGCTGGACGGCGTCAAGTATCTACACACTCTGGGGATCACCCACCGAGACCTGAAGCCGGAGAACCTGCTCTACTACCACCCTGGAGCCGATTCTAAGATCATCATCACTGACTTCGGTTTGGCCAGTAGCAGGAAGAAGGGGGACGAGTGTCTGATGAAGACCACCTGCGGCACGCCGGAGTACATTGCCCCTGAGATCCTGGTGAGGAAGCCCTATACAAACGCTGTAGACATGTGGGCGCTGGGGGTGATATCGTACATCCTGCTGAGCGGAACCATGCCCTTCGAGGACGACAACCGCATGAGGCTCTACCGGCAGATCCTCAAGGGGAAGTACAGCTTCTCTGGAGAGGTGAGGAGTTAGATCTGTTACTCTCTCACACACACACACCAGCAGACTTCACCCATATTTGGAATACATTCCTCACACCGCATGAGGCTTCGTCAACAGATTTCCAAGAAGTTCAGCTTTTCTTGTGAGGTTTAACACAGACACACACACACACACACACACACACACACACACACTTTCACACACCTAACTCTTTACACTCCTCATCTCTCAGTTCCCGATCATGGCACTGGCATGGAACTGGCAGGTGGAGTTTAATATTTACCATATTATACATGTTCTTGTTGCGTTGATTTCCGACGAGTCTTTCACAAAACAGGGCAGTAACTAAATGACAATTAAGCCGTCTTAGTTGTTGCTGTCCGATTGACGCCAATTCATGAATCATATTTGAGAACTAGACCAAAAACTGCATTTGTGCACCCTGATCATTTAATAGCATAGTTCTCTCCACCTGTTTGTTCATTTGGAGGCTGCAAGCGGAGGCGTCCTTCATCTGACGCCATCTGACTCTTTTTCATATAGTGTCGGACAGCTGTTCAGCCTGTCTTTGCAGCAAAGATCACAAGGTGATTTATTTTGTTTAAGTGAAGGAGAGTCGCCTATAGTCTGTAATGTTTCAGTAAAATTAGATTTTCCCTTTAAAGACAGCGGATGTCAGTCTGGGGAGTGGGGACTCACCAGACTCAGTGTGCATGTGTGCACAATAATTTATGCTCTATCTGTGTATCTAGTTGGAAGAATGCTGAGTAGTCCGTTCCTTTGTTTCGAAGCGTGGGATGTTTATGTTGCCAGTGAGCTTTACAAAAAGGGGCCCTTGGTTAATGTTTACCCCACATACAGCCACTCCGGCGCAAATAATAGCTGAGTAGTTTCATAATATTTAATGAAGAGCGGTTGAATCATCTCCGTTTTCTGGGGATGCGTCCAGATTTTAACTTCTCCAGCGTCTGACAGGTGAGATAAGGTCAGAGCCGACACATTTCATAATTGAAATCACTTTCAGGAAGCGTATATTTTAGCTGAGCTCTGCAATAGTATAGCTGAGCTGCTGGATGAGTAATGTCCAGAAACTCTTTCTTGGATTTAGCGAGAGAGCTTTTCACTGGAATCAACCACCATTATGTGTTTTTAGGATGACATAGTGGCTATTGAGTAGATATTGTGGTCTTAGTTGTCACATAAAATGCTGTAAGTGTAAAAAAGGCAGAAGAATGTAATTTCAAAAGTAAAACGTATAACTTACAAATTATTTGTGTAATGTTGTAAACTATTGGTTTTTAACATATGTTCTTTTGTTTACAGTTCTCTCTGCTTCCTGTTACGCTGCCAACTCTCTCGTTTGCGCTACCTGACAAACCTCTCGCGTGGGTGGTTTTTTTACAGGGGTGCGTCCCCATTGGCTAATGACTTTTTGAGTGACAGCTCAGCGCCCCAGACTAAGTTAGCTTTACTTTTAACTTAACACAACAAAACATTAATATGTGAATAAAAATGAATAACAAAGTTCAGTAAAGGGTTAACCATGACAGAATAGGTAAGTTAGAAAGACTCAATAAGAGTTTGTAATGCTATTATAAACAATTATAAGAAACTCATAAGGCTTTTATTAATGTTCTTAAGCAGTCTGTGCTTATAAATATCTTATAATCTAACAATAACGTGTTTATGATGCATTATTAGCACTTATATAGTCTTAACACATTATATTGTTAATAAGCATCTTATAAGGACTTATAAGGCTCTTATTACCTATTAACACTTATTACAAGGACCTTAATATAAATCGTTACATACCATTCATATGGAGTCGCGTTTACAGCCACCTGGTGAATTTAAGTCTAATTTTCTCTCACTTTTAGTTCTGGTTTTGGTCTTTTGCAGCTACCAGCTAGTCGCTAACTTTGTCTGTCTGCTGGTGCTGGACAGGTAGTGTACAGCGGGTTTATCAGACCTTTGTCACTGAAAACGGGTGCCTGCTGTGACTCTGGACTGTGTGGCAGACAAAGCAAATGATTTGAAGGCGTCACCTTTAGCTCTGAAACACTGTGATGGGTATTTTTCACAATTAAACAATCATTTAGTTAATCAAAGAACAATTGACAGATAAATCAATAATGAAAATAATAGTTATTTTTACACATTAAAAAAAATATAATATTCAGTAATGTTTTTCTTCCACCAAACAGTATAGTCCTTTTCTGGTATTGGTTGCATACCATATAACTGTGACATTCACTGCAAGTTATACACCTTTCTCTTGTCACCACGTTTCCAGTCTGTCACTATGAAATAATGGCAAGAATATATATATATATATATATATATTTTGTGTTCTGCTGTGCATTTATTATTTGTATTATTACAGTGGCTTTGAACGTGACTCAGATATTCATAACTGAGGGCTAGAATGATTCAATTCATAAAGGGCCATAATTTAATCTTCTTGTAAGGATGCAATGCAAGAACTTGTATTACATCACTAGGCATGGCAGAGAGCTTAAGAAAACCCGGTCCCAGGGGTAAATGAGAGGTGGAGCTGAGGTGGGGGAGACTTGAGTGCACCTCCCTTGGAGACATGCATCTTTACAGCTGTGATAAATAATGTTCACATTTACAGCTGTGGGGGGGGTGGTTGTCTTTTTTTACACTGTGTGTAAAAAAAAGTCCCTGTCTCAGAAAGAGAGTTGGCAGCAACTGTCAAGAACATCTGCTTTAAAGCACATTTTATTTTACGTAAAACGTATACAAACAATCAGGAAGCGGAACATCAAATTCACTATTACCCCACACCCATGATTGCGTCTGACAACAAAAGACCAAGAACTTATTATCACATTGAGTTGAATAAACCTAACATTGTCAAATAAGCACGGTTTTTGTCAGTTTAGAGCTCTTCTGTCCTTACACTGTAGCTGTATATCACTCTGCTGCCATCTTGTGTCCAGTGGACAAAACTCTACTGATGCCAAACAAACTACAAATTCTTACACAATTATTGGAAGCCCACACACACACACACACACACACACACACACACACACACACACACACACTCAAAAAAGTGTTTTGTTTGTTGTTGCTTCACTTGGATGTTTGAGCTTCATGGTGCAGAATGATGTTCGTGCAGACTTTGACACTAGAACGCTGTTTCCACGTTCATCTGTTAGAGTGGGAAAGTTTCTCTAGAAAAGTTATTCTCATGTTTCCTGTTATTTGAATCCATTTTCTTCTCACTCTCAAACATAAAGTTTCTCTTATGTCCACATAATGAACAGTTCATTTCCACGGTAGGCCTTTTTCCTTCTCTCCTTTCACCTTTTGTGTGTTTTCTCCTCAGGTGCTGTCAGATTAGACGTTTTGACTTTCCATAGCAGGAAGAGCACAGGTGGAACTAATAACATTAACGATGCCTCTTTTCCAGCTATTACTGCAATGCAATGTACCAGTTAGTGATGATATTAGTTGCACCTGTGTAACAAGGCTCTATGCTCACACCTCAGAGAAACTCTGCTTTAGATTATATAGCAGAACTGGGACCAAGTCATTGTTTTGCAAGTCACAAGTAAAGGCCTTTATACACCGGGGACGTAACGAATAATCAACATGAAAATGCGAAATACTCACCTGTGAATATTTACTCTACTACATCCAAAAGTAAACTAATCTACTCACTTTCCTGCATCTGGCGGTGCGGCTCCACACGTTGTCCTTCCGCACAACGTGCTTGGTTGATGCCTTTATTCACCGTGCGAAAGCTCAGAAAAATTGACCTTGTTCTGGAAAAAAATGATATTTGCTTTCTGTGTGAAAGTACTCATGACAAAAACAACAGTTCGAAAAAATACATTGACGTGCGAATTAATCATACGAGAAAAAAAAGAACGCCTCCGGTGTGTAAAGGCCTTTAGTCTTAAGTCTTTGCACTCAAGTCCCAAGTCCTAATCTTTGAGTTTCGAGTCCTAAACAAGTCATTATGTGCCCTTCACCAAATGTAATGGCATTTTAACAACAGAGTAATAATATATTAAATTTAAACAAAAAATTACTTCTTTTTAAAGTTTGTATTTATTTGTTAAAACAAGTGCAACTGAACTTAACCATTAAAAAAAGTAGTGCTGACATTGCACTTTCATAGCATATAGTGCCATTAACCAGTACCGCAACAGAATGAATTTTGTATGTTTCTGTCCTGTCTTCTTGTTTTTAATCTTTGGGCTTAGGGGAAGGTATCAAGTATTTTCAAGTCAAAAGGCTCGAGTCCAACTGAAGTCAAGAGTCATTGGTGTTAAAGTCCAAGTCGAGTTGCAAGTCTTCTTTTGATTTTGTCAGGTCATGTTTAAAGTCATCAAATTTGTTACTCGAGTCCAAGTCATGTGACTCGAGTCCACACCTCTGCTACATAGAGTACAGAAATGAACATTTCAGTGTGCTGTTTGTTAATTAGAGTCTTGTCTCACATCTGTCTCCCCTCTCCAGCCGTGGCCCAGTGTGTCCAACCTGGCCAAAGACTTTGTGGAGCGGATTCTAACGGTGGACCCCTGCGAGCGGCTCACAGCTGGCCAGGCCCTCAAGCACCCCTGGATCGTCAGCATGGCTGCCGCCTCCTCCATGAAGAACCTTCAGCGCTGTATATCTCAGAACCTCCTGAAGCGGGCGTCCTCGCGCTGTCACAGCACCAAGTCAGCCCAGTCCACTCGCTCCAGCCGCTCCACCAAATCCAACAAAGCCCGGCGGGTGCGGGAGAAGGAGCTGCGCGAGCTAAACCGTCGCTATCAGCAGCAGTACAATGGCTGAAACAGGGACCGTGACAGCCTATGACTGTAGCAGACCTTATATTTTTGGGGGAAACAGCACTATTATGACTGAACTTTTACAATGACTGCCACCATTCAAAGTTGCTGCCAATGTTAGAGGCCAAAATGGCTTTAAGTCCCAGAACATTGCCTTAAAAAGAGGACAGTGACTTGACTCAATCCGCCATGGCTACCAGCAAAAGTGGAATTAAGGTTGAAAAGTAACTGCTGCCAGTTGAGACTATAGAACAAGTCAAAAATGATGATGAAGACAATGTAATCTATGAATTCCTATGGCAGCGTGTCTCCTGATGAGCACAGAAAAGGACACACCAGTAAAGTTTTGAACCCAAAAGGTTACATCATCTCTCCATCCATTCCTTCACTTTTTCTCGGGCTGGATGGTTCCTTCCACTCCTTTGCTTTTGTTGTTTCGATCCCTGTGTCTCTACATATTTATTTATTATTGTTGACATGATATTAGTCTCCATTCAAATGGTCACTGGATAATGACCTTCCACGAGGATCTGTTGAACAGAGTTCTGGGTACTGACGTTTCTAAGAAGAAAGGAATACTTTAAGAAGAGGGTAATTTCCCTCACTCATTCCTGATTGAAAACTGCTGTGAATTTATTATTGTACTAATTGTACAGACCTTGTCTTAAGATGTGGGTAATGGAAACACTGCAACGCTGCAACAAAACCACACCCTTGAAGGTCAAAATGAAGACGCATTCTTTATTAGTTCATTCTAAGCTCTTCTAATCTTGCCATTATTGCTCTGTTAATATCATTGTTTTAAATCTGTCAAAAGATTGTGAAGCTGTTTTGTGTCAGTGTTAAATCTTAAATGTATTGTAGTAGACAATAGGCCACACCGCTCCGCTCCCAAAGGGTTTTATAGATTCACTGCTGCCGATTGCACCAGCTCATTGTAAGTTAAAACTTAGCCTTGTTATAACATAAAGTGTTTACAGTGGAGATTTACACATAGTTCTTACATAGAAATGAGTTGTTCACTACAGCCTGTTCTGTAGCTAACTGAACCCACTGACAAAGCTAATGTTAGGTTGCTAATATGACCCATTTACATTGAAGCGTAAAAGAGATATCTGACCCGACACTTGATCGAAATGCTGTTTAATAATTATGTTAACTGGGAAGACTTTAAATGGCATTTGACTAAATAACATAATATACCTGAAATTACAAAATGTTATGCCAAAACACGATAATACTTTTAGGTTAGCATAATCAGATCTTTGCCACTCACTCAAAGCTACATGAATAGTACTAGTTTAGTTTAAGAGATTGTTTGCCACCTAAAGCTGTCATTTTTTAAAGTTACACTACAGCGACTTCCTGTTTCCATACATATTCCTAAAGTCTTTACGAGCTTAGACATTTCTTCAGTTTTAATGGTGCAACCTGATTCAGTAAATCACTAGGTTGAAACTAGCTAGTAGTTACTAATAACTTAGAAAGGGCTTCACTCACACATATTAATGGATTTACAAATAGCTGGTGCAACCCAACGCAAGTCCTCTCTTAGCTATCCTCTGTTCCACCAACATCTGTAACTCAGCTGGTTTTTCATCATTTCTTTCATCAGCTTTGTTACATTCAACAATAACATATCCCACTAGGATCGGCCATCGGCATGCTGTCAAAGCAGTTGCAATCTTTTCTTTCTTAAAATGACAAAGTGTTTAAACCTTACTAGCCATTGTAAGAGGCAGTAGATACCCACCCAGAATATGGAGAGGAAGTACCTGGAACATGATTCTGCTAGTGGAACAGAGGCTAACTAGGCAAGGTTCCCAGTGGTTGTAGTACAGTAGCTCTTAGGCAGTTTGTGGGGAGCCTGCAGGAAAACAACTGTCCTAAAGTTGTAAACTACATTCATGACCAAAATGAAGGAAACCACTGAAGATAATGAGGAGCGTGTAGAGGTGAATGAAATGACCATTAGTATATATGATTTATAAAAGATTCTGAATTACAAACCTAGCACATGCGATCTTATGCATATGTTTTCTTAAGTTTGGAAAGGTTACCTTTTGTCTGTAAGTGCACTTAAATCTGAATAAATGACTTACTTATTAGGCTTACTGGATCAAATCCATAATATTGATAGTAAAAGAGTAACAGATTGTAGCTCTCTTAATTCTGCCTTTTACAGTCTGAATCATAACTAGTCCAGTGCAGTCCAATACCTATCGTGTGGCTAGTCAATGTCCTTATGAGGTTCTGTGACTACTGCATTACTCAGAGCTGTTGATATAATAGCAGTAATCTGAAATGAGACTATGGATTTTGTTTTTTGTAATATTATAGTATAGTTTAACTTGTAAAAGGCTGCATTACAGTAAAGTGAATTTTCTGAATTTATTAAGGTAAAGTGAAATGAGTAATAAATGCAACGTCTTGTTTGGTCATCATATCCATGTTTAAATGATTGATTGCAAAGAATTCATCCCCAACGTGGTCAAAATAATGTGATATTTGATTTCCCAGAAGCAGCACAACTTCAGAAAAATAGGTGGGGGATTTTTTTGGCCTTTTCTGCTTTTGTTCCCCCTTTTATTCTAGTGAAGCGCTTCATCTATTCAGTTAAATTGAATTTTGTTCGTTTTTACAATAGCAGTCTTCCTCTTTATCAGACCTGTTCACTGCGTTTTTCTGTATTTTGTCCCTTCGGAAGGCTCCCAGAGAAAATCAGTTGCTACAGTGTGGTCTGTTCTTCTTTATATGAGCATTTTGCTGTGATCTACCCCAGACTTTTAAAATGTGTTGCTGTTGTGAACTTTTTAACACATACTGGAAACCTAACCGAGCCATGTCAGCTGACCTCAGTTTTTCTTCTTTTTGTCTGTTGTCCTTTGCTTGTTCCTGGATTCTCTGTCATCTTTCTGATTGCTACTCTTTCCATTTTCTTTAGTGTAACTCAGATTTAAAAGCTTGTATCCCTTGGTCCCACAGCTGTTACCTGTTTTGATGTCACACCTCTTGGTGGGACCAAAATGCTTATAAAAGACCGTAAGTGAAGCTAACATTGGAACTGGCACATTAAAATATTCACTCTGTCTACATTTTGAGAGATACTCCCCCCAAAAATGTGTCTTTTTGGTATGAAACGCACACTCTGTAGGCTCGAAAAGGTGCATTTAAAAAGTCTATACTTTCTTTCTTCACACAGAAAACGGCTGTGGTCAGATCACTTTAAGGTGTCATACTTTCTGCAACAAACAGTATAATGAGGTGGCCTTAGTTCTGATAGTTGGTTCATTGATTGCTCCTAGAGCATAGCATCTATGTGAGAGAAACATTTTTAACCCGTTATAAAATCTCAGCTCTAAGACTCACAGTCTCAAAGTAATCATTTGGGCTCAAAGGAATTGCTGTGGTTGAATTAGTCAGCAACATTGTTGAGTGCCTGTTGTGTACCACGTTCAGTGAATAACCAGATCAGTTCATTAGCAGTTTTGCAGAATGTCAGCACATTTGTAGAAGTGTTTCCTGGCGTGTTTTTATATATCTGTGTGATTTTATATAAATGCTGTCGTCCTAAATGAAGTAGCCAACTCAACACTGTTACCTGAAAACAGTTGTTCATCTTTTGTTATTGTGTCTACATGAATGATAAGTCTGATTCTTCTACCATTAACTTTTTTATTTTTTTTAAACGGTGAGTTGTATGTGCCAATAAAACACTCGAACCTGACTTGCTAGACTGCGTTTGGATTTTTACATTATTCCCACATCGAGGCAGTAGGCTTGTTTGTGATTTGTCCAATGGATCACATGAGTTTGTGTAAGTTAATGAGCCAGAGTGAACAACAAGACTACAATTTAGTTGTTCCAGCACATGCTGTTAAACTATGGTTGTTTTCATTCTAATTGGTTTACTATGTAGCGTGATAAGGAGCCTGATGATGAATAATTTTTACATCTTTCATTGAGAAAGAATTCACCTCCACTAAAGTGTGACACAGCCATGGTCCCTGCCATGAAACAAGTCTCTGTTAAGACCCAAGGATAAAGTTTCCCAAAACATCATGTTATCAACATGACCTCTGGGCCATAAAACATGACCCACCTGGACTCAGGGAGGACATTAAGGGAAAGTTAAGTGATAATTTCCCAATTTACAACAGGTCTGTAGTAAACTAGTCTAATACTCCCACATTCCAGGAAATGGCCACTTGACTCTTGAATCTCTTGTATTCACTGGATTTATTTGTGGTTGCATTTATTCATTCATTTGTATGTCTAGTAGTTGGTTACTATGTGGTTTGTGTGTATTAAGTATTAAGGTCACTGTACATGAGTCAAGAGCTCTGTAGCAGCCTTTAGACTGAGACCGAATTAATTAAATAGCTATCATTTTCCCTTTTTCAAGGGTGGTTCCCCGAGGTGAATTTAATGTGAGTTAAATTCTGTTATTTAATATAAATATTGATTATTTATGATAGCTGAAGTTGAGTATCATAGCTCTACAATTTGCACACATGTGTATTAAGGCCCATGTATTTGGTGCTGCTGTGTAAGACTAATACCGCTACAACTATTTGTTATTCCTTCTTCCACGTCTGCATATTTACCATGATATGATATAAAGTTGGATGTCAAATAATTGTACAAAAATGACTACTTTACCCTGATAGGGATGCTATAATTTAAGATTTTAAAAATCAAGTCATTTAAAAGGATGTAAATTGTACTTTTTTTCCTAATGGTTTTTCCACAAGTCATTTCTTTGTATTAGCATAAATGAAATAACTGTAATTGCATGTGATGACAGCACATTTGCTACATGGTTCAGTCTCACCGCTCTCATCCACCCTGATTCCATCTGCAGCTGTTTTAGTCAGAAAAGTTATGATAAACCCAACATGTGCTACCTGCCCAGCACCAAACGGGTAACAGACAAAGTTACAACTAGCTGGTGGAGAAAAACATCTGCCACCTAAAGACTCACTTTTTTTTCAAGAGTTGGTGGAGACCAAAACAGAGTATAGGAAGACATATTGGACATACAATACATATGCCAAAATAAATTATAATTTTGCTCTTAGTCTGTGTCAACGGGATGAGTACATAGGCAACTGTTTGATAGCATGTTAGCCATAGCAACTTTATAAGATGATGCACGCCAGCATTGTGTGTGTCAACCAGATACACATTTTTTCAGCAAAATGAAAATGGCTGCCACAAGCAAATGAACTTGGCTGTGGGCATGGCATCACACAAAAGCAGAAATAACTCTATTACTGTGTATTATTAAGTGCTAAATCCAAACCAGCCTTTCTTTAAAAAACAACTACTTTTAACGTAAGTAGGGTGCCACTCACTGTGGCCAAAAACAATCCCCTAATGTTTTCAACCAAATGTATTGGAATTTAATGTATAAGCTTTGGGGATAACTGATAATGAAAATTCAAATAATAATAATAATAAATAAAATAAAATGTAAAAAATGTGTGGCTTACACTATTGTTTGTTGAAATCTACTGAGCTATCAATCATTTTTGTTTTACACATTACCTACCAAGTATAATCACAGTTGATCCATGCAAGTAAGGCTGAATGGTAATGAAAACAACCAAACTGCTTATAGTTAGCCCCACTGTATTTTATTGTAACTTAACCACTGGAGACACTACAAGATCAATTTGAATTTCTGACTATTTAAAACAGTAACTTAAAGTTATAGTTATATAGTTATAGTTGAAGCTACCATACTGTCATGGTTTAATCCAAAAAGTGAAGTACTACTACCATGTCCGTCGTCTTTACAGTCCTCTTTTCTGATAGTAAACAGCGCCCACTGCTGGCAGAACCGCAGCGTGACCGTGAAGGCTGGACTAAATGGTAGCAGGAGGCCCTGTAGGTTGCCAGGTTTGATACAATGCTGCACGCACTATGATCAAAGGTGCCTTTGCAAGGCGAGAAGAAAGTAATCATGACAGCATTCTGATTGCGTGAGTTATAGTTTAAGTTTTTACAAAAACATTACGGGAAAATTGTTATCTCTTTGCGATGTCTATTATAGGAAATGTGCCAAGGAGCTAACTGTGTAGGAGGATTAGTTAACCAAACCTGGCACCCCGGCTTAACCAGACGTCAGTGGTCTGCGGCTGTATCGTTTAGGGAGTTTGCTGCTAGCTTTTGTTAGGTGGACATTAAACTAGCTACCGAGTTGCTATCAGCTCATGAACACACGGGCAGTAAACGATAAAAACAGATAACTGACGTGTGAGACGTTGTTAAGCTTGGTGAGTATTATTAACATACAAACAACCAGCAGCTGCTGTAAAATACTACTAAGCTAGCTAGCTAACGTTATACATGTGATAGACTGCTGGGTCTAAAAAAGCTATTAGCACGTCTTCTTGTTTACAAAACCAGTTTCAGAAGAATAAGTGTAGCTTTCGCGACGTTAACAAGTGCGTTAATTGGTTTCAAATAACGTTATTTACTGTCGATAATAAAATTGTCCTCCTCAGAGATACTTCGCCTCAGCCTTCAGCATGTGTCTGTTGATGCTTGTATTGTTTACGCTGACAAAGTCGTTACTTCTGCGTGGCTACATAACATTGTTTTGTTATTAGTCTTAGTTAACTAACTAGCTATAGCTAATGTGTTTAGGTTTTAGATTCAGTTTCTTGATTAAAGGTTGTGTCGCACTGGAAAGCAGTAAACTGTTATCTAATCTCATGGCCCTATCGACGCTGAAATTGTGCTTAACACGGTAAATCCGGGTAACGCTAGACCTTTTGTGCACCCTCTAATGTAAACTACGGTTATTTAAACGTGTGCGTGTATTTTGTCGTGTGTTTGGTTTGCCCAGGGAGTTAACCAAGAACACTGCATGGAACAAAATGAAGTCTGTTTTATCATTGAAACATTGGAAGTTAGGATGTTGTGTGCCAGGCACCCCAATGACCCTTCATGTGACACACACTGCAGAAAGATTCATACATGCGTTTAATCAAAATAGCTGCTGTTAACCTCCAGTAGTCTATCTTTCTAATATTAATCCCTGCTATTGTCTCATTGTTTTGGGGGAGGGATGGTTCCTGACAAATCTGGTACAGTTACACCAGATTTCTGCTAAAAGTAGCCTAATTTTCGAAGGGACCCCTCTGCTAACATCCAAAGATCCAACTCCACTGCCTGTAGATTGCTAACACTGCTGATTACGGTGGGGGTCTATTCCTAGCTTCTAATCTATGTTCCCCCGGACCTTTGATGCCATTTTTTGTGGCTTGGTGTTATGTTGATACAGGTAGTCTTTTACAGCCCTGCCCTAACCAGTGGGGCTATTTTTACAGCCCTGGGTCTAAACCAGTAGTCGCTAGCTGGATTGTTGTCTCACACAAGCAGGGATCCTGCCCCCGAGCCGGAACTAGCAATTGAGCCCCCCCCTTCCTGCCTATCAGACCAGACCAGCCAGGGGCTTTTAATTACATCGTCTACACTTGTATCACTTGTGTAGGCCCATATCTGCAATTTTTATCTACTGTATCATTAAGGCTGAACAGGGGTAGCCATGTGACCACAACGCATACAATGAAAGTAAGGATGAGGACTTTTTTTAATGTGTGCTCCAGTGTGTCCTTTACAACACTGGAAACTCACTTTTATTTGAGCTTTCTTTATCGTTTCAGTAATATCCCACTCAGATAGTATACTACAACCACCATGTTCTTAAAAAAGCCACGTTAACTGTATTTTAGTCAGAGGGAAACGGTTCACCCCTCTGCACTAGGGCACTTTCCAACTTTATGCACATTATGAACAATTTGGTGCTAAAACTTAAGAGCCAGGGACCACTGTAGAGCTTCATATGTTAGCTGTGATTTTTCACAAAAGTCTTCTCATACAAATTTGAATAACATCACACAATGCACATTATATCCTCTAACTTGAAAGGCCTGCCAGAATGTGGTATAAGTAATGTTTACCAGTGTTTACTACAGTCTCCAGAGAGGAGACGAGGGCATCAACAGGAGAACCAGACGGCTTAAATTATACTCAAGTGATTGGATAGTTAATAGTCGGTTTAGATATCATCACCACAAGTATACCTTGGGACTGAACGCAATCTGGACTTGTTTATGCACTGCTGTGTCATATAAATCTATTTGTTCACTTCTCTTCATAGCCAGGTAGCGCACACACATGTTTGCAATAATTGATGGGGTGGTTGTTAACTTGCTTTCATCCTTTAATTTGTAATGACAATAGAGTCATGCCTGCCTAGATAAAATAGACTAAGGGGATACTATACACACACGGGCATTGCGAACTGCATAACTGCACACTCAGCTCTAGAACATGTTGCACACATGCTCCGTGCAGCGATAAAGCTCAGCAGTCAGAGAGCAGCTGGTCCACAGCACACTGACAGGCGCTGAGTAGGTTCTGTGAAGGCTAATCGGTGAAATCAATCCCTAAAATCCCCAAAATGTGTGGAAGTGAAAGCCCATCCTCGATGCCCCTCTGGTGTAAGGCAGGAGGCAGTTACAGGTTCTGCAGGAAGGGAGATCGTGTTGTGTAACCAGGGCTGGGCCCTCACTCAGCGTGGTGGAGCGGGTTCTCATGAGCTCTGGTGTTGAGCTTGGCAAATGTGTGTATGCTTTTGTGTCTTGTAGGTAGCTGTGTGTCTGTTGGTGTGTATTTTATTACTGGGCTGTCCAAGCCTTGGGCCAGAGGGAAATTGATCCTGTACCTGCCCAGAATTTCCCTTTTGATGCAGCCCAGAAAGGATACAGGTGTGTGTGTGTGTGTGTGTGTGTTGGGGAATCGTATATCACACAGTGTCAGGTCAGTCGAGGCAGCCTAGCAGATTCTTTTTGCGCTGATTGGTGTTTCTGTGTGTCCGTAGTGTGTACATCATGTGCATATCTTTGTGTAATGTACGATGGGTTTCATTGCAGCATAAAGATGTTTTTGATGAGTGCTTGTTTAAAAGCAGCTTATGGGGCTTTTTTCCTATCTTTAATGAAGAGCATGGTCTTTCAATTTGAGAGCATGATTTATTGATTTCATGTTCAGATTTTGTAATACTCTCCCTCAAAACCCTGCTCTCGCACTCAGATAGCCCCTGCTTGCGCTTGGATTTGCTCTGCTTCTGCTCAAACTGTATGCTTTCACTGTTATATTGTTGCTTGCGCAGATTTCCTGCGCTCCAGCTTCAGCCCTTCTCCTCGCACTCAGGCTGCTTCTGTGCACTTGAGAAACGTGCTCTCGGATTTTTTTTGCACAACAACCCTGTCAGAATTCCCAAACCAATAGAATGCCAGCTGTAGTGTTAACCAATGAAATGATAGCTGCCTCGTTATGGACGCGTTCACTTTACTTCAGTACAGTTAATATACAGTATATTAAGTATTATAGTAAAAGAAAAATTATGGTAGCTGGTATATATATTAACTGTACATATAATAAAGCCGTGGAGGGCGGGAGTGGATGAACCCAGTTGAAGAGGAATCTTCCGTATGGGACGCCCTAAGAAGTAAAGCGAACGCGTCCGTAACGAGGCAGCGATCATTTCATTGGTTAACACTACAGCTGGCATTCTATTGGTTTGGGAATTTTGACAGGGTTGTTAAGCAAAAAATCCGAGAGCAGAGAAAAAATGTGAGAGCACACGTTTCACGAGCGCACAGAAGCAGCCTGAGTGCGAGGAGAAGGGCTGAAGCTGGAGCGCAGGAAATCTGCACAAGCAACAATATTGTGCAAGCATACAGTGCAAGCATACAGTTTGAGCAGAAGCAGAGCAAATCCAAGCGCAAGCAGGAACTATTTGAGTGCGAGAGCAGGGTTTTGAGGGAGAGCATTGCAAAATCTGAACATGAAATCAATGAATCATGCTCTCAGATTGAAAGACCATGCTTTTGATTAAAGATAGGAAAAAAGCCCCATAGCAGCTGATAGTGTATCAGGTATGTGTTAAGTTTCTTCATTGGGTCTGCAGTTGGTTGTTGATGGCTGTTTCTGTATCAGCCAGGAAGCCATCCTTGCAGGTAAGATAAAGTTTTATCTCAGTGTACATGCTCTATCTAGTAACAGGGTTGTTCCCCCCCAGGGCAGCACGAGCTCCTCATGAGTGGCTAAATGAGGAGGGAGTGGTTGATCCCACATTTTACATCTCTCGCTGCACCCAACACCTCCCTTCCTTCCCCTTGGCACAGCCAAGGAAACACTCCTTTCTCTGAACGCAGCATGACGGGATAGAAATGTTAAACAAAGCCTCTGTAAAGTTGTTTTCCTAGGGGGTTAGAAAATAAACTAATTTGTTAAATCCCCAAAGGTAATGTTTTTGCCTTGATTTGGTTTGTCACCCAGCAGCAGATCTCAAAAACATATGAACAGATTTTCATTCAGTTTCGATAGACAGATAGACCTGAGGCCAAGGAACAACTGAGTGATATATCAGAGCTGATATAGTCATATCTTCATTGCACATGTGTTGGCAGATACGTAGAAAGAAATTGCAGTGCAGTAAAGTGCAGCATATAGTGTTTATAGGCTATATTGCTATGCTTATATTAAGGTGAAACCTTGTAACTTTTGAAAGAAAGAATAACACAATCTTCCTCTCACCAATGAAAAGTTGAACAGATAATAATAATAAAACTCAGCTATGCTCAATTCAATACATTCAGCGGTTTTGCTGTTGCAGCCTGTCTTGGTCTGGTATGACCAGTATCTAAGATTGCTAATGTTAGCAAACTTAAAATATACGTTGTTGTGTAACTGACGTTACTGATTTAAGTTCACTGATTTAATCAAACTTGTTTATACTTCTGCTACTGTTAAACTGTGTTTTGACATTTACCATCCTGTAATCGCCACTTGTGGTTAGCAGAGGCTCACTTTAATATATTTTTGTTTTATTTGTGTTTTTTTAATAATTATTTATAATTAGAATGATTTGATTTCCAGTTAACTTTACTGAGGTTATAACTATTCATTTTGGTTGTTTTTTCCTTTTCCTTTTTAGATAAAAACAAGAAGGACTGCAGTGGAACTCTAAATTGACAACATCTTCCCCCATCACTGCTCCGTCCTCCTCACATCCATCCACTGCACTTACTGGTTGCCTCCTCCAGTTCTCAACATGGCAACCATGTTCCTACTCTGGCTGTGCCACTGACCTCCACCCTGGACTACCACCATGGAGAGGAAACGCAGAAAGAAATTAATCTAGCTGCTCAGGCCGTTTGCAGTATGGACTCATTTTTGGAGCTTTGGACCTGAAATGCACTGTCCCAACCCCTGACCCTGAACCAGGTTTACCTGCTCATATTTCATCTGAAACGGCACACTTGCTGCTAGAGCTTCAAAGGGCCTGGTCAAACTGATTGTTTGCGCTGCTTCACAGCTCAAAATGCTCCTGCTTCCTCTGTGGGCATCCATGCTTTTGGGACTGCTGGTGGGTTTCCTGCCTTTGGTCGGGATGGAGCCAACAGGAGGGGCCAGATCTGTCTCTGACCCCGCCCCCAACCCAGATCCCCTCCGTTCTTCATGTGGCACCAACTGCTCCCAGTTAACCCTCAAACTGGAGTTCTCCTCCAGAGTGGTGGAACATGGTAAGAAGAAAGTGTTCAAACTGGTGGATATGTTTTTAAGTTGTCTTTATAACCTGTTGGAACCCCCCAGCAGGAATGTCTCAATTATTTTCAAATTCTGGAGGGTGGTGGTCAGAGATTTGGCTAAGCTCTGCTGGATGTCCTGATCATGTTTTCTGCCCCTTATCCCAAAGTTACTGGAGTCCTTTAATATTGAGTATCTGGGTCAATCAAATAATTTTTTTCATGTGTTTTTTTTTTGTTTTGTTTTTTTAACATAATACAGCATACAATGCACAATTAACCTAAGCCTACCTTAAAATTAGGAAAGCCATGTCCAGATTGTGATCCAAAGAATCAAACTTTAGTTATTTACTGCATTTAGGCAGTGGACTTTTGGAGAAACGCAACCGACGTCACGCTGCAGTGGCCAGTCACATCGGTGTTCACACCGGAAGACGCCCAGGTGGCATGTAGCATTCTGCTGTTTACTGTAATATTCTGCTGTTTACCGAGCAGCTGTGAAGATGAAAGATAGACTGATTGATCGCCGCTGTGATGACTGTACATCAGCTGTTCAACCCTGCCACGAGGGAGTACAAAGACGTTAATCACCGTGCAGTCGCTTGGCCTGTATCGCTCTTCAAGTTGAGATTGTAACAATCAGCATGGCCATGTAGTGACACCACCGCACAACCCTGCTCTAATCACAGCACCGCCTGATTTGGGCTGAATACGGCCTAAGACACACCCAAGTGTCAGTGACAACAAATCATAACAGTGTAGTTGTTGTGCTGAGCTGAGGACATTGCAAACTCCAGCCAGCTAGTTTGCACAACTTGCTATTCAGGCTCTGTCCTCATATTATTTTGATACAGATTATATAAATACTGACACAGGAATGAAAACCTGACTTGTTTTTCCTGTTTGGAAAGCAAATCAACACATGCTTTTGTTGTTTCCAGAAGAGATAATGTATTTCTTTTTAACATATATTTACCTGCGTTATTTCTTTGTGTGTTGTTCAAGCACTCTTCAGCAGCCAGCAGTATGCATGTGGGCCAACAAAGAGCTGCTTGAATTGGACTGTGGGTCCAATCAAATGTTGCTCACCTGAATACACACTGTTCATGAGCACGTCTCCTGTCCTGTCTGTTCTTTAAGACATTCTCCTCTCCCCTCTCTTGTCTCTCCAGAGTACATTATAGGCTTTACAGGATATTTCTCGGCCAAAGCTCGCAGGCTGTACATCAGCAGCGCCCTGCGGAATGCCGGTGACGGAGCGCTGGACTGGCACATCGTTCCCAGAGAGAACCCAGCGTCCGACTTCCCCAGCGACTTTGAGCTGGTCCACATACGGCAAGGTTCGCCCAGCAGCCTGCTGACCTTAGAGGACCACCCTTACATCAAGAGGGTGACGCCGCAGCGTAAAGTGTTCCGCTTGCTCAAATACGTTCCCTGTAAGTCTGACAGTATGGTGTTATTGTGTAGGAAAAAAGATCACGGTGTCTCTAAGGTTGGCACGTCCATCCAAGAAATGTAAGACACTGAAAAGATAAAGTAAGCTGTTTGTCTTCTACAGTTCACAGAATGTCTTTTTGTTTTTTGAGTCAGAGGATGCATTTCTCTCCACTGTGTTTGTGGTGTAAGAAAGGATTGTATATCTTCATGAGAAGTGCAGGCCAACTTGAGGGTGTGTGTATGTGTGTGTGGTGTTGGGGGGATGGGAAAAGGACAGAGAACGTCTGTGTTTGCTCACCCTGCGAGGGAGTAGGTGAGTCAGAGTGGTGGGGCTTGCCTGGACAGTGGGGGTTGGAGGGGGGCACACCCTGTGCCTGGCACTGGATGAAAGACTTGAGTGTGTCCCCGGCCTGCATATACAGGGCGGTATCAGTATGGAGGCCATGTGTCGAGCATGAAACCTTTTTATGTCTTGAAGAACAAGAAAGAAGCTCTGCGTCTTTTAGTTTCAAATCTCTGTGGAACTTGATTTAAAATCACGTTTTTACTTAATGAAAGGGTATCTACTGTGCAAAGCATTTGAGATAATAAAAATATATGTTAGTCATTTAATAGTAATAGTTTATTAGTTTTTATAGTTTATCATATTAGCCCTTTTTAAACAGAGATCCCGCAGTACTTCCGTAAAGAAGACCCGTCATTACACCGTCTTTGCTTATTTACACTGAACACAGGACAAACTTGAACTGAATAACTTCTTGTTCTTTGAGTTAGCTGCTAACTGCTGCTGCCAGCTCCACCATATACATTACGTCGATTCTGCTCTGTTACTGCCTTGGTTGCCCCCCCAGCCCCACCCCCATTACTACGTTTGACACAGACAGTAAGGCGTAATAACGGCGCGACATTCCCGCCTTGAACATGCTGTACAATAGGAGCTATTGGCTGTTTTTCTTGTTGAGCTAATTTAGGACATTTATTATTACAAGTAATCAACTTTTTCATATCTTTCACACTTTTCGCAATGCCCAACATTTTATCTGCATTTTTTGACATTCAGATGAATGGACACAATGTTGATATTTTACACTTTTTTTTTTTTGCCTCAAACTTTAAAGTTTCATCAACGTTTAAAGTTGGGGTAGGCAGTATTTTTTTGGCATCATTGCGCAAAAATGCAATAATAATCGTTCAGTATATTGTAATCCAAGTGGTCTGAGAGAAAACCTCTACTTCTGCCCCTCCTCTTTGCTCTGTTTTCAGTCAGAAAATCTATCCCATGACGGGAGACTTTGACCAATCACAGGTTATTTCAGAGAGACGGTGCGTTTGTATTGGCTGAGCTACAAATGCAGATGCGCGTGCACGTCCCTTCAGACCGTGAAAGCCTGATTCAGTGGCTGAAAATCCTGCAACTTGTGATATATTTCCAACACCTCCTTTGCCTACAGTGGTGTATATCACAAAACAACACGTCCCGGCTCCACACGGAGCTTCGGGCTCATTATGTTCGATGCCATGGCGCTCGTATCGACGTGGCAAAGAGGCATGATGACAAACAGTGGGGATTCACTTTGAGAGTTGTGTGTGTGGTGTACTAGCCTCTCATCCCGCTGCTGGACGGCGTTGCAGCTGCCTTTGAAGCCTGGGGCGCTCTGCTCTGCGGCCGCGACGTGCGGGAGGGACCGCGGCCTCGGTGAGGCTCACGCCGCGGAGAGTGAGCACTACGAGGGATAAGGTTTCGCAGGGTAACCGACGCCTGTGGCTGCCGGTTGAAGTTGTGGATTTGGTGGGAGGGGCTGATACAAGGCAGTGGAGAGAGGCAGAAGGTTTTGCATAGGTTGCGCAGATTTTGCCTCCCCCAGCTTTAAGTACCATTTTGTACTTTTAACTTCAGTTACAATGGAAGTAAATGGAAGGAGCCTTCAAACCCACTCCCCTTCAACCTCTTAATGCTCACGTAGAAGCTTCATTCAAACTTAAGGCCGGTCATGGCACTTTCATGCACTAATTCAGCTTCTTCATGCCTTTCATGGATTTTTTGTCATCTTAGCTCAAGTTTCATGCTCGTTTCAGACCTTGGTGTGTATTGAACAGAATGTTCAGTGTTCGAGTGAGTGACATCACACGTACACATTTCCACACTTCATACAAAATGTAAGCCTCAAAACGAAGACAAATTAGTCCTCTTTCACACAATGTAATTATTGAAACAACTGGAATTAAGATATTTTGCATTTCTTTTATGTGCAAATGCAATTAAAAAGGCTACGTTGATAATGCTAGGGCCCGACTGCACACTGTCACACAAAAACAGATGGCTACGGTTGCTTGCCATGTTTAGCTCAATAACTAAGCAGATGGTTTGTTTATTAACTGAAATGTGTGAATTTCTTCTGAATGCGTGAGAGGGCATGAGTGCATGTTCGAAGTGATTTACATTACGTGCGCTGAATTCAATTGAGGCACACTGTAATCAGCGGTTGGAAAGTGGCTGTAGCTATCTTCACTCCGCCTGTTGGGAACATAGATTGCTCCAGATAAGCCTTAACCACTGGTTATAAAGTGGAGTACCTGAGAAAGGTCCCAGTTCACTGGATTTGTGTTGCATGACTCAATTTGTGAGTCCATGAAGCAGCTACCAAATGAGGTAATCAATTAGCAGAAAAAGATGCATTTCACTCCTACATTAAAGGCATAAAAAGCCCTGCAGGGCTCTGCTGCTGTTTGCTAAGGACCTCATGATCATTTGGTCCATCCAAGTGATAGGATTGGCTCAAATGAGGCAGCCACACATCACAGCTAAATGATGGAAGCAGGGAGAGAGAGAGAGAGACGGAAAGTAATAGGGCATTATTAGCTTCAGCCCTTCATGGAGGATGGGTTGTTCATTTAGCAACATTTTAAGTAAAAATATGTCTATTTGTGTCCAAGTAGAATTTTAGACTTTTTAATTTGACATTTCCTCGTGTTCTGTCTCTGTAGCACCCGAACCTGCTGCGCCCTGCAACGCTACCCGCGGGACGCAAAAATGGCAGTCGTGGCAGTCGTCCCGCCCTTTCCGACGAACCAGCCTGTCGCTGGGCTCGGGTTTCTGGCACGCCACTGGTCGCCACTCCAGCCGGCGTCTGCTGCGAGCCATCCCTCGCCACGTCGCCCAGATCCTGCAGGCAGACGTACTCTGGCAGATGGGACACACTGGTTAGACCTTTGACTTCTCTAATAGGGGGGCCCGAATAGCGGGGACAAAAATCTGCCAGAAAATTAAGTTTAATGAAAGAATGCTCATGACAAATAAGAAAGTAAGAGAGAACATCTTTATTTGTTTTTGGTCTTAAAAATAGTACGCACGTCTAGCAACTTGTTGCTGGAGTTACTGGTGACACCCTATTTACTTTATATGAAATAGATTGCATCTCTCTCTTCTGTGTGTACAGGTTCTGGTGTGAAGGTGGCAGTGTTTGATACAGGCCTGAGCGAGAAGCATCCCCATTTTAAGAACGTAAAGGAAAGGACCAACTGGACTAATGAAAAGACACTGGATGATGGTGAGGAGGAAAACATAATGATAATGATGTTGATGATGGCTGATGCTGATGACTAGCATGTAACTGATGAAGTCAACTATGTATGAGTATCAATAGTACTAAATTATCACAATGTACTGTGTGTGTTGTGTATGGGAGCATGGTGGAGGCCCAAAAGTAGGCTGAAGTTGCACTGGAGGGCGCTGGAATGAGACGGAAAAAGTGTGTGTGTGTGAGAGAGAGAGAGAGAGGGAGAGAGATAAAGATGGCTGGATGAGCATCAATCTCTTGTTCTGTTTTTTTTAGGTCTGGGCCACGGTACATTTGTAGCAGGAGTGATAGCCAGTATGAGGGAGTGTCAGGGCTTTGCCCCCGACTCCGAGCTGCACATCTTCAGAGTGTTCACCAACAACCAGGTACATACATGCTCTCAACATACCAGTGTGCTTTAGACCGATTGTAGTATTATTGGGGGAAAAAAACACTGAAAAGGGGATGAATAAAAGCTCAAAGAAAGATATTTGCTAGAGAAGATGATAATTTTGTGCTTTGGTGACTTAAGTGAATAGTTCAATATTTTGGGGTCTTACATGTGCCTCACATAACCTCTGTAAAACCACAAACTGTCATAGCTTTCGTATGGATTTAAAAAAACAAGGTATGACATGTTAATTAGAAAGCTTTATAGGTGGGGGTTGGTGTACTGCTTACTTTGTCTTAATTGTATTTCCCAAAATGACGAGCTATTCCTTTAAATAAGATCAGGCAGTGTTATTTGTAACTCGTAAATTTAAGGTTTCACTTTTCTATTCAAGTATTATGAATTCCAACTTGTTTGTTGTGCGTCAAGGCTGCAGTTTATTTTATTTGTTGTTTAATGCTCCAGTGCAGCTTCATGTGGCAGCTACTGGTGTGGTTTAGGTGTGACGACAGCGAGAAGTGAGTGTTTGTTTGAAAATAACAATGAGGTTAGTGTAGATTTTGTATTCGTATTTCTTCATTGAAAAAAGAGCAAAGAACTAACCTGACACGCGTGATCTTGCAAATCCAGCTGCCTCGCAAGGTAAGCTTGTCATTGTGTTTCCTCTTCGAGGTACTCCTACTGCATCATATGGTTCATTGATCTGATTGGTTGAAGTTGGCCCGTGATAAACTGTGATAGACAAATGGTTCATCTAATCACCTGCCAAGGATTTTTAGAATGTGCATGCCCTTTACCAAACACTTTCCAAGGACGACTTCTCAGCGCCACATTAATACTGTAATACCAAATACCAAAAACAAAATAACCAGAAACTCTTATAGCCGTCTGCACAAGTCAATGATGTACCAACATCTATCTTAAATCAGGTATCGTACACCTCGTGGTTCCTGGATGCCTTCAACTACGCCATCCTGAAGAAGATTGATGTTCTCAACCTCAGCATCGGGGGGCCTGACTTCATGGACCACCCCTTTGTTGATAAGGTAAAAGACTCTAGTTTTGATCCAGAAACAGGAACGGGTAATATTGTCAGAAAGGCACACAAAGGAATACTACAGTCACATGGTAGTATTTGGCGAACTTGACTGATATTTAGCCAGGTCGGTGAGAACTAGTAGCAGATGTTTTGATGTTTGTCTAGGAAAAAAAAATAGTTCCCATACCACCATTCCTCCTTCTATGGTTACACCTTTTTCACAATGTGTTAATAAGCCGGTGAAACGAGCTGGTCAACTGTCAGCGAAAACGGGTCCAACCAGGTGAGTAGATACGTGCATGGCAGCATTTGAACTCTGCAATATGTTCACTGCTCCCAGATGAGCACAAAAACATATGTCATCTGCTACATTAAAAACTGAATGTTTAAATGTCAGATTTCGTCAACTTTGTCAGAAGTTGACAGCCCAAAGGTGTATCCCCTTTGATAGGGCCTTTAGTGAATTACGTACTGAACGACAGGAATGTGCATCAGCATATTATTAAGATTTAAGTGTAGTGTGAAAGAAGCAGACCCAATGCAAAGGACTGAAGTCCATAGAGTCAGTTCTACCGCACTATGTTCTCCTTGTGACCTTATTGCAGGTACAATTAGATTTAACCCATTGAGAAAATGTCATTCTTTTCCCACACCAACTTCATTCATATTCTTGTTTGATTGACAGGTGTGGGAGCTCACTGCCAACAGAGTGATCATGGTCTCTGCTATTGGCAACGATGGACCTTTGTATGGGTATGTTAAATGAACTTCCAAACTATGGCATTCCTTCTTATGAATCTTAATCCTAAAATATTGTGGTCTCTAATCATCTCACTCCTGTTTCAGTCAGGGCGTCTGCAGGTCTCAAAGCCTTTAAAAAAGCCTTAAAAAGCATTGAAGTCAGTTTCCCCAAAAATGTAATTTACAAATGTTTTTTCTTGCCTGCTTTAGACCGTAAGATAAGTTATACGTTGGTTTTTATGTGATTGCGAGCTGTTGGAAACTTCTATAAACTACAAGTGAGACTGGTGCGACAGTGGACTGCATGCAGGAGGCCCCTAGAATCCTTTTTTGTGGAGTTTCAGTCAGCGCCATCAGACCTGTGGGAAACACTGTTGCTACTGCTAGCCATAGACGTAGGAAGTGACTTATAGTGGGCACGTGCCAATTTTAGCCAAAACTTACATGAACTTATGCTAAGTCACATTCATTGAATTAATTATATCATTAGGAATTATTATTATACTGTTGGGAAGTTGTGGAAAAATGTAATATGATAATAATTCTAGGCCATATTGTACCTACTGGTTTTCCATTGTACTTTCGTACTTTGGCTGATATGAGAGTGAAAAAGGTATTAAATTGCATTTGATTTGGTATTGAAAAGGTCTTAAATTTAACTTGGTGAACCTGCAGAAACCCAGGTCAGTGGATACTGTGATGTTAAAGTTTATAATACCACCAAGATACAGCAAGGTAGCAACTGCTGTTAACCTTAGTTTTCTTCTGGACAATTGAAACAAACATCTCTCTGACTAGTTAACGTGAGACTCAGTCATCAATCAGAATTCACAAGTAATTAATCACACCCTTGCTCAATTCAGTTCACTCAGGAGCTTTGCTGCTGCGTTCTTACTTAGTCTGGTATGACCAGTAGCTTATGGTGGCTAATGTTAGCAAAGTTCGGTATAATTACTGAGTCAGATTATTGACTTTATGACTCTTATCCACTTGTGCGACTTTTACAATAGTTTAGCATTTTAGCTAATTGCTAAACGGTAGCAGCATTATCCCACAATTGTCACTTGTAGCGTCCGTGGCCGCCGTTTCAGCCATAGTCTCACTTTAAGTCTTGCACCATTATCAGTGTGGTTTGTAGCCAAATCACTTCATCATTAGTTCAAATGGATATTTTCCTCATTTTAACACGCTCTCATTGTAGAAGAATTTCTCTGTGGTTGTTTAATGAAAATCCTTGTTTAATTGCACAAAAATGCGTACTTCCACTACACCACTTTGACCGCTTTAATTATCTAAATGACCCCCTGGCCAACTGGGTTTTATGACCCTGCTGAACATCTGCTGACTCGCCCTCCTCTATAAAAGGTCATTAAAAGGACAAAACCGGAACGAGAGATTCTTTTCTTTACCTCTATTGCACTCTCATGTTGTAGTGCTGAGATGGATATGTGAACTGTTCCTTTTAAGTCTTGTAAATGAATTAAAGTAAGTTTCTGTACCTCAGCACCCTGAACAACCCAGCAGACCAGATGGACGTGATCGGGGTCGGAGGGATCGACTTTGAGGACAATATCGCCAGGTTTTCCTCCAGAGGCATGACCACCTGGGTGAGTTGCTCTACCACCCACACACACGCACACACTCCCACACAGAGACACACCATATCATTTATCAGTTTTAGAGCAGACATCTACCGCAGAGACCCTACCCTCTGCTTTAGTCAACCATAATGTAAGCTGCTGATCCCTCGTCCACATCCCATTCACACAAACACACATGCTGTACACACCACACACACTTTTTATCAGTCATAGCCCAAAGCAGACATCTGATTTAGGCTTCACTCTCTGATCCAGTCAGTCTCTCTGCCCCCTCAACCGCTGTCAGCCAGCCATGAAGAGGCCAGAAGGAACAGACAGCACTCACTCACCCACTCAGCTCTCCAACCTGGATACATCAAAAACATTTCAAAATGCAGCCTTTTTAAATGCCCTTTTTTCTACTTTTGTTCATTTTTTCCCTACTTTCTGCCTTTTTTCCCCTCCACCCTCTATTTTCTAGTCATTTTTACTTTCTGCTTTTCCTTTTTTGTCTCTGACTTTCTGTTTGTTGCCATTGTGTGATAGTGTACATCATCATCACATATACAATCAACACCTGATGTCTGCGGGATGCCCTTATTTTTAACAGTAGTGGTGTTGTATAGTGGCTTTAAATTGCCTCTGTGACTGCAGTGTGACTTTATGGTGTAAGCGTAATGACATGAACTGAAACATATATTTAAGTGTGTGAATAAGAACTATGTGAAGTTTTGAATTACAGATTTACTTCGTGCTGTCCAGAAAACAACTGATGCGCGTGTGTAAACTGGACTCTGTCAGTTTATGTCTTTGTCTCATTATCTGTCTCCCATCTCTGTGCAGGAGCTGCCAGGGGGCTACGGCAGGGTGAAGCCTGACATCGTCACCTATGGTTCAGGTGTTCGGGGATCAGGGATGAAGGAGGGCTGTCGCTCTCTGTCTGGCACCAGTGTGGCTTCTCCTGTGGTGGCCGGTGCTGTTACGCTCCTGGCCAGGTCAGTATCATAAACAGCACTATGGTCTATGCTTAAACTGTTGGAATTTTATTAGGTTGTTGTTCAACTGTGTGTTTATACAGTGGGTCTTTTAGGTGTATTTTACCATAAGGTTAGTTGTTAAGTTGGAACTGTAAGCTGTTGGTGATCGATTTTATTATTATTTTCATGCCAAGACATTACAACTCAAGTAACCGCCAGTAAGTAGGACTGGGTTACCTTTGAGGTTTTTTTGTTAATAGCATTGATACAATACCTGAGTTTCAGATGATTAGAAAAAAAATTATTTTTCGGTTGGTCCATCACTTGGGTCCAGACTTAAAAATGTTGGATAGGTTGGCAGCCTCAGCTGTACTTTGTGTTTAATGCTGATTAGAAAATGTTAGCATGCTAAAACTCTAAACTAAGATGTGTTAGACATTATGTTAAACATTATACCTGCTAAACATCAGCATGTTAATATTGTTATTGTGAGCATGTTGGCACCTTACATTACATTTATTTAACTGATGCTTTTATCCAAAGCGCAATAAGTGCATTCAACCACGTGGATACAGTCCAAAAATTGAAGAATCATGCAAGTACATCAACTTCATCAAATATGCTGAACTGCTTCAAGTGCTACATTTAGAAACAAAAAGTTGTCAGATTCCTTGCAGTTCGAGCAGGGGACACCACAGAGTTGTCAATGGTAATGGAGAGGTCATGGACGGGAGATGCCTTCCCTGGTAGGAAGAGCACCTCAGTCTTGTCGAGGTTGCGCTTCAGGTGGTTTGCAGAGAGATGTCAGCCAGACACGCAGAGATTCGTGCAGCCACCTGGGTTTCAGACCAGGGTTGACATTAACATTTAGCTCAAAAGCACCGCTCAGCCAAAATACAGCCTAACAGAGAGTCACGCTAGCATGGCTGCAGACTCTTATGCTGTATTCGAAACGGCCTAATATACTATCAGTACGTACTGATTTGCCCAAAATGTAGCATGTAGTATGCAAACAAAAGTAAAATCTGCAGCATGCCAAATACCTGGTACTGTACTGATTCTAAAAAAAGCCCTCTAGTATGCATCGGACCAGTCTACCTCGCCTACTGTGTCCCACAATGCAAAGCACTGGCAGTGGTTTGCCATTAGCCATGCTATTGTTTACTTCCGCTTACCAAAACCGGCTAAGCCTGGCCGAGCATACTGCAAAGTAATTTGACAGTTTTATACTGTGTACTACTATGAAAAGCAGCATGTAGTCCATCAGAGACCAGGGCCAGATACAGAGCAGCAGCCCTAAAGCTGGTAGAGATGTGTTGTCTTGCTCAGAGAGCATTCAGCAGGACTGATATCTGCAGTTCTCTGGTTGGAGAGCGGTCTGACTAATAATTAGAAAATCCAGCTCTGTACAATCTTGTGGGGTTCTAAAGGTTTAAATGGCAAATCATTAAAATGCAATGCAGTCAAAATTTATATGTTTTTTTTTCCTGTTGTAAGTTGTATTCTGGCAATCTAGTCATGAACACATGCCCCTTGAATCGTGGAGAGTCACTGGAAACTGTGCTGAGTAGTTTTAGATGAAGTGTGTAGCTCTCTGAGCCTCTTCTCTGGTGTGAGGCTGCTGTTACAGCTGGCCTGTAGAGGAGTTTGACATCAGAGGATACATTTAGGGCTTTTTAAAATCTTGATGTGGTGTAATTATGTCTGATTATGTCAGCGAAATGTGTCCCAGAGGAAGAAGGTGTGCCGCTGACTAATGTTGGGTATTATTCTCAGTCTGTCAATATCCCGGCTTTACATGGTGAAAGCCTTCTTGTTACACAGCTGTAACTGAGCCGATTTTGTGAGCTCATGTTGCTGGGATAAACATCATACCACCCTTGTTGACAACAGGCACCTCTCCCTTCTCCCAGGAGAATGACACACACATACAAATACCAGCCCATCCCTCTTCTTTCCTCCGGAGCTGTGGAATCTGACACCAACAGACTCACCGATACAAACTAATCCAGCCTGTCTTTCTTTGTCCTATAGCACCGTCCTGAACCGGGAGTTGGTAAACCCAGCCTCCATGAAGCAGGCCCTGATCGCCTCGGCTCGCAGGCTGCCAGGGGTCAACATGTTTGAGCAGGGCCACGGGAAACTAGACCTGATCCGAGCCTACCAGATCCTCAACAGTTACAAACCTCAGGCCAGGTAGGCTGATGAACAGGCATTGGACACTCGTGCATGGATTCAGAAAGCTGTGTACACATTCTGACAGGCAAAGTCTGCTCCTGTGTTTTCTTGCACATGTAGGCGTATACACGACAATTACATAACACTAAAGAAGACCAAGCATGTGCTGTTGCAGCCTTCTTTCTTGGGAGGAATGGGACAAGCAGAATCACAGTTGTCCTTTAAAGAAGTGCTCCACTGAGTATCAAATACTCACCGCCTATAGGCTTGCAATGTGGCTCTGAAAACTTTGCAGCCAGCATGCTATAGTCCATTTTGAATCACATCAGTTCAGTGGATTCCAATGGCAAGCCAGAGTCACAGTAAAAGTAGACATCAAAATGGATCCATTTTGGAGAAGTGTGTTATCCTTCAGGAGTGGTTTGAGAAGTTTGTATGGACATTTTAAGATTCAGTGGAGTATTCCACTAAAGTTTTTCTCCATAACCATATTTCTACATACCAGAGTAGCACCAACACATTGATCTGTTATTGGTATGAGAGCTGGAAACACTAACACTAATAACGCCTATCTAGTCCTGTACTGTTCTTCGTTTCAGTGCCGTTTCTTCAGGAGATGTATACTATTACTTTTCTATATTCTAACATGTTTCAGTGTTTTTATATACATTTTTAAAGTATCGAAATTTATAATGGAAGTCTGTGAGAGGAATTGTCTGAGTTGGAACCTTTCTAACTTTGAGACTCAACTGGTCAGGCATCCCTTATTCTACAGACCCCATTCAAATCCTAAAATGTTGACAAAACTTTAAATTTTTAAAGTTATCATATTGTGTTGTGATGTCTTTTGTACTTTTGACTCAATTTAAGTTTAAAGTGAGGGCTTTTACAGCAGTTTTCAGATCTCAATAGTTTGTCATGTGATCAATCAGAGTGGAGAGCAGAGATGTTTTTAGAGCAGAAAATAAATTCTAAAAATGCTCTCACTCCCACAGTTTTAACTCCTCAAGCACATATTATACCTTAAAATGTTGCCACAAGCCTCTTCTCTCTCACAATGTCAATACATTTTCAGTAGGACCTATAGTTTCTGAGGTCTGAACCTTAATTGATAGGGAAAGTCATGCTCTTATTGACTGCAGTACAATCTGCAGGCGCTCAGTCTCTTCCCACTCCGACTCAGGTATATAACGGTATATAACATTGCTCTTAGGCACCAACTTGTTTTATATGTTTATCTGCTACTAGTATTACTTCACCTGTGTTCAGTGGAGCAGTCCTACTTCAAACCCTCAGCTGACTTTAATTGTTTGATTGATTACAACTGCAGCACTTTTCAGTTGGTGTGTCACTATGAAGAACTGTCAAAAGTAGCAATGATTTCAAACCTGCTGTGCTGCTCAGTGGCAGAGTGGTTAGTGCACATGTCCATACATCTTGTTTGTTTAGACCCCAAGGTCAGCTGTTCGAACTCCTGCTCTGGCTGACTATCAGTATGTTCAGTGGCGAAGTGCAGAACTACTTCTAGTCAAGGAGTACTATTTCAAGAATTGCTGCTGGTGCAGCAGCTAACAGCTTCTAGCTCTCACACGCATTTTCTTTAGGAAATGCAAATTCTAGTTAAAAATTAAATTGTGACTGGTCAACTTTAATATGACAGGATGCGGTTTGATTATAATGAATGAATGATTGAATTTAGTTTTTATTATTGCGTCATGCGTGCAGCTATTACCCAGTCTGCAAAGACTCAGATCCAGAAAGCTGCGTTTACAATTTCAAACAATACTTGAAAAAGGCCAAAAATAAAGAAACCCCATTTGAATAATTTTGACAATGAGATTTCCAGACCTTTTATTGTCTACAACAAAAACTATAAATCACTGACAAAAACATTTACTGTATAATACTGGAAAAATCTGCATAAATACTAATTATAAAGTCCATCTTTTGCCTTCTTTTCCAGCTTTTGAGACAAACATGGTAAACCATTGTATTTTCTGACCATCTGTACACCATCTGAATATTTCAGGGTTTTGTCCAGCCATTTCATGGAAAATTTACATAAATCGTCATACTATGTACAATACAAAAGAAAATAGGACTCAGTTTCCAGTTCTCCCAAATCACACAGCTCAGACACTCACAATATTTTTGAATCTGTCAACCTCAATGGTCAGAGCAAGAATATTCGCTCTCAACTGTGCGACTAAAGACCTTTGTCTTCTAGATAAGCTAGATGTAACATATGATTCAAAGTTTTTATTTAATACACAAATATGTCCTTAATTTTGCCTTTGACAAGATATTTTCAAACCACTTTTCTTCAAAACACATATTTCTATGTACATACATACATATTTATTTATTTATTCTGTTTCAGGTGCTTTATCTTTTTACATTATATATATATATATACACACACACACACACATAATATATATTAAAATATATGGAATATGATAAAAAATATTTGTATTCATTAGTTTCAATCCAGAAATACTGACAGGGATATAGTGACCAACACAGTGGTGGAATCATGCAATAAAAGTAAAAGTAATTGTTTTAGTCACTGTCCTCTTATGTAACCTTGTCTCTGCATCTCTGGTGGTTTGTCTCAGACAGAAAGCACATAATAAGCTTGTTTCAGAAAAGCTTATGCAATGCAAAAACAGAGTTATACAGTATCCTTTTCCATCCTTGTCTCCTGCCAGTCTGTCTCCCAGCTACGTCGACCTGACAGAGTGTCCGTACATGTGGCCTTACTGCTCTCAGCCCATCTACTATGGAGGAATGCCCACCATCGTCAATGTGACCATCCTCAACGGCATGGGTGTCACTGGCAGGATTGTCGACAAGGTGCACACACACGCGACTACTCAAATAAAGAGAAATCTTTTTTTCACTTTGCTTTAGTTAAATGCTACTGTACGAGGAGAACACATGATTTCCTGAAAATTATTACCTCAATTTCTGTAAGACAAGTGAAGGATGAGTTTCATCCTTGACTGACCTGTTTTTATGTCGTGATGAACTCAGACTTAAAAAAAACATCTTCCCTATAAGCCTTCTAAAGGTTGCTCTCTCCTGTTCAGCCCATCTGGCAGCCCTACCTCCCACAGAACGGCGACCACATTGACGTGGCAGTCTCTTATTCACCAGTGCTGTGGCCGTGGGCTGGCTACCTGGCTGTGTCCATCTCGGTGGCCAAGAAAGCAGCATCGTGGGAAGGGATCGCTCAAGGTCATGTGATGGTCACAGTGGCGTCGCCTGTAGAGAATGATGTGAGTCACCGCAGCTACACCTGAGCTCTGTCTTCCAAGTAGCTTGAGCTTTTTCTAGAGCAGGGGTTACCAAACTTTTTTTGTCTGATAAACCCCACATCCTGTCAGATAAGCTCAAGTACCATCCACATCCACACCATCATGTGTTGGATGTTAAGAGACAATACAAGTGGATATTTACAATGTTTTGTTCATAAAATTGAATTGTCAGTGTTTAAGTTGGTTTTGTCAAGTGTGCAGTCGTAGTACTACCACTTTGAGTGACATAAGCTGAACCTTTAACCATTTATGTTTTACTTTTAGATATCTGCTTCAGCTGTTTATCCATTACTGTAGTACATTTATTTATTCATTATTGTATGTACAGTGTATCCATTATTTTTTAATTCAAGCATTAATCTCTTACTTTTAGCTAAATATTTCAGCTGTGTTCATTATTTTTAGCCAGTTATTTCAACAATTTCTCCATAATTTTTTCCGTTTCAACTTTTCATAAATTACTTTTAGCAGTGTATATAATATACAGCAGTTTATCTATTAATTTAAGATAACTATTTCAACCATTCATCTATTACTTTTAGCTAAGTATTTCAACTGTTTATCCAGACTTTAGCTGACTATTTCTTATATATATATAAAAATATAGAATAACTCTTGTAGATTATCTGGCTTGTGTAATTAATTACTCCTCTAAAGTTATGACCCATTCATCTTCTTGACCTTTCACCCCTTGCAGTCTGAGGTGGGCGGTGAGATGACCTCTACAGTCAAACTGCCCATCAAGGTGAAGATCGTGCCGACCCCCCCGCGCAGTAAGAGGGTGCTATGGGACCAGTACCACAACCTGCGCTACCCGCCCGGCTACTTTCCACGAGACAACCTCCGCATGAAAAACGACCCACTAGACTGGTGTGTGTGTGTGGATGTTTGCTTGATGTCAGTAGCCTCTTTGACTGCATCCATCTTATCTGCCATCTGAGATTTGGTTTCTTTTTGAATTTAAAAATTTTTACCTTGTTTTGTTTTAATGCTCTGGACACATGACATGTTTTGACCTTAATCAACTGTGAACTTTTATTGATTATTTTACGTTTCCAGGAATGGAGACCACATCCACACTAACTTCAGGGACATGTACCAGCACCTGAGGAGTATGGGATACTTTGTCGAGGTGCTTGGAGCGCCCATCACCTGCTTTGATGCCAGCCAGTATGGTAAGAATACAGAGACTCAAAACAAACAACAACAGAATTCAAAGACTTCCACTTTAAAATGACTACCACAGCTCCAGGCAGTTAATGAAGTGTTTTTTTCTCAGAGTGCTGTTTGCTTATGGTTGAGCAAAAGATAACAAGCTAATGGGTTGTTTGACGTTGTGCCTCTGCAGGCACATTGCTGATGGTGGACAGTGAGGAGGAGTATTTCCCTGAAGAGATCACCAAGCTGAGGAGAGACATTGACAATGGCCTGTCGCTCATTGTCTTCAGTGACTGGTATAACACCTCAGTCATGAGGAAGGTCAAGTTCTATGACGAAAATACCAGGTATGTAACTTTCTTTGACACTTTACTGCTGCTGATTATTGATATCATAGCAATGACACTGGCTAATGTTAAAGGCCATTAAAACCTAACTCCTTAAGTCTTACTATGAGAGATGGGACATAGGTAGAACTGTTTTTGTTATTTTACATGAGAGATTTCTTTGTATGTGTTTTGCTGTTCTGATAATGATAAAAAGGTGATGCCTCGTTTTTCTGTGCAAAAATCACAATTTATTAATATTTGGAACAAATTCTGAAGTTGTGGGGTTGTTTCGCTCATGTTGCTAGTTGTGTCAATGAAATGTGATCAAAGTACACCCACACAGATGAAGCAGATTAGCTGAGTTTTTGACTATTAAACTTAATTAACTGTTAAGACACAAATATTTAATGTTACAGTGAAATACTTTTCAGAGACAAATTCTGGCAGAATCTGGTCTTTGAAAAAACAGCATCTACTGTAGTAAGAAATTCCATAGTATCAGTATATAACATGCAGCTCAGCAAATCTGAAGTTTATAATTAAAGCCCCTGAAAACTTCAAATCTTAGCATTTCTCTATAACATTAAATATTCATCAATATATATAAGCAGCTAATGTGCTTCATCACGACTGTGTTAGTATGGATCCGTCGGATTTGACTGACCAAAGAAGGCACCAACTGTCATCAGATTCTGATTCAAATGTTGCTAAATCCTGATTGGTGGACAGACACCACCTGAGCCTCGCCCACTTGCCACCAGTGAGAAGAACACAGACAAAAACACAAAATACAGACAATCTATCATGTGAAATAACCAAACCAAATGATTGCTTTAGCAGAAATAATGTGTTGTTGTAGGACCCCATCACTCATAGTGATGATTTCTCAATCAACAAGCTGATGGAGACAAACGTTTGCCTTTAAAATGATTCTATAAATGGCAAATGTAATATACTTTTGGCACAAATTGACACTGACTTGTACAGTGGCAATGCTTTGTTTTTAAAATATTTCCTGGGAATATATTTGTAGACAGCGATTCACATCACTGCAGATGCAGTGTAAAACTCTTCTCCCTCTGATATAAATAAATAATAATAATAGCCACTTCAGCAATTCCAGACAAATCCCATTAGTAATGCAGAGTGTTTTTTGATTGTGTTTTTATAGAATGAGCTGTAGGAACTGTATTGTACTGCACCAGTGCACTAAAGTCCTCTCTGACTGACTCATCTTATTTGGGAAGCTCCCTGTGTCTATTTCTTTAAAATGAGCTATGTGTCCTCTTCTTCTATTATGAGACAGTTCAATGATTAAACAGCTATTACCTCAAAAATCCTGCTTCCACCAGTAGCTTTATCATGGTATAATGATAGCAAGATAAACTGCGTTGTGTAGTTTACAGCCCGCTGTATCACAGCGTCTGTCCGACTCCCTCTCTGCAGTGTTAGACTCCCTTTATGCCGCCTCGCTCTGTAATAGATGTAATATATCACATATTTTCACATTCAGAGCAGAGCTAAAAATTACTCATGATTCCTTGCTGCTCCATTCACATCCCACTCAAGCTGTCGTACAGAATCCACAGGATTAAAAGTGTTGAATACAGCTAAATATAGCCTTTATGGCTTCAAAATATTATGCTGAGTAATTCAGTTTTAATTGAATGGCGATGGTTCATTTGAGATTTGTCCATTCACTGCTGTCTTTTCTGGACAAATCAACCCAGATACAGAAAACTGAATTAGGAATTCTGCTTTTTCACATAGATGTACTGCTATTTTTTGTTATGATTTTTTAAAGTTGCCATTTTTATCCTGATAAACCCTGCTGACAACCTGGAGTTACTTTGAGCCAGATTGTGTTGGATTTTATGTTGATTTATTTCTGTGAAAATGACTGTTTTCACATGGCCCCTTATTTTCCTCAATCAATCCTATGTTTGTGTAATTTGCAATAGTGGGTGATTTCTTCAGTGTTATATTTTTGTACGTTTATATTTTTTATCTTTTGCCTGAGTGAATTGTTGAGATTTTCTTGATGTGACTTGCAGGCAGTGGTGGATGCCAGACACAGGGGGCGCTAATGTACCAGCTCTGAATGACCTGATCTCAGTCTGGGGGATGGCTTTCAGTGATGGGCTGTATGAGGGAGACTTCACCTTGGCTGATCATGACAGTAGGACACACACACACACACACACACACACACACACACACACACACACACACACACAAACCCTCTTCAGTTTCTGATGACATTATTCCTCTGGTCACCTGTTATTACTTTTTTATTCACACCGTTTTTTAGAAAATAAAGCTGGTTGTTTCTCTCTCTGTCTCAGTGTACTATGCCTCAGGCTGCAGCATCGCCCGTTTCCCAGAAGATGGAATAGTGATTGCCAAGAATCTAAAGGACCAAGGTACCAGTACCCCTCTTAAAGTATTGAACCCAGCTTAGTGTAGCACAGTGCTGGCCAGCAGCCATGCAGGCTGACAGGCAACTTTTTAATCGGTGTGTCGGTTCAGTTCAGGTGTAACACCACTGTGTGTGTGTGTGTGTGTGTGTGTGTGTGTGTGTGTGTGTGTTTGACAGGCCTGGAAGTGTTAAAGCAGGAGACGGCAGTGGTGGAGGGGGTTCCCATCCTCGGACTGTACCAAACACCGTCTGACGGGGGAGGTCGCATCGCTCTGTACGGCGATTCGAACTGTATAGATGACAGCCACAGACAGAAAGGTAACCTGTCTTCAGTGTGTGCTGATGTGTGTGTGTTTTGTCACTTTTCACGTACAACAAAAGGCCCAGCTGAGCCGATTGAGTAATATATTGGTGCGTCTGATCTCTCAGACTGTTTCTGGCTGCTGGACGCTCTCCTCCAGTACACCTCCTACAGTATGACCCCTCCCAGCCTCAGCCACTCCCACCACAGGGTGGCACCGCCCACAGGCACCGAGCGCCCACTGCCACAGAGACTGGAAGGTGAGGAAGGAAGTTACACAAAACATTAACACACAAGTCAATTTAGCATCTCAAATATTGTATATTTTCCTGCCCTTGTTAGGTATACATACAGGGTTCATACAAAGTTTGGAAAAACCTTAATTTTAAAGGTTATGATTTGAAGGTTAGGAATATGCTTGAATTTGAATATACTCCTTGAAAAATGCTTGATTTTCAACATGATAAAGGAAAGTTTTTCCTTCTTGTGTTCAGTTGTCATTCATAGCTAGATAAGTCCTCTGTTGATCCCTTTCTCTGGAAATTAGGAAGCATTAAATAATCCTGATCAAACATACAATCAAAGTTAATATGAACAGCTGGCAAAATAAATAAAGTGACAATATACATTGATTGCTGTGGGTGTAAAGGAATTCTGTAAACTTTATTTTTGCACTTATAGTAACAGTTTAGATGCGCTGATAAAGGCTTCGAAAGCCTGGAGATTTTTAGTTTAGGTACCTTGAAAGTGTTTGAAAGGTGCTTGGATTTTAAAAGCTGTATGAACCCTGTATATATGTATGTTCTTTCCATTCTTCCAGGCAATCATCTTTACCGCTACTCCAAGGTTCTAGAGGCTCACCTGGGAGACCCTAAGCCCCGCCCACTACCGGCCTGCCCCCACCTGTCTTGGGCAAAGCCACAGCCTGTCAACGAGACAGCACCCAGGTAGGTCTGATGAAACACTAATGCTTGAAAGGCTACAATGCAGACCATTCTGTTTTAGTTACAGCTATATTTGTAACGCTAAATAATCATTTGCACTCCGCCTCCCGGACATCAGTTGTCAGTGACAACAGCTAAATGAATTTTTGTCTGTGGTACTTGGCAGCCTTCTCTGCTAATATCCCAGGTGTTATGTTTCTCATCGTGTCTGAAAGAGATTATAGTGAATTATCTTGTTTGTGCACACTACCATAGTCAACATTTTAGTTACATTTCCTTCAGTCACGGCACTATACAGAGGAAGAGACATGTCTCCCGGTAGGTGGGCAACACATTTCAGTGACAAAATGATACTTGGAATCAGTCTTGGGGTGTTTTTTCTGTTCTTTTTCCAACCTGTCAGCAGAATGAATCAAAGTGAAAACAAACTCATGAAGTAAAGCTTTATTTATTAGAATCTCTCACCCCCCCTCTCTCTCCCTCTCATGCTCTCAGTAACCTGTGGAAGCACCAGAAGCTTCTCTCAGTGGATCTAGACAAAGTGGCTCTACCTAACGTGAGGGCTTACCGTCCCCAGGTCAGACCTCTGTCTCCTGGGGAGAGTGGGGCCTGGGACATCCCTGGAGGTAACGTGCTGTTCAGAGTTATTACTTTAAGCAATCTGATTGGGATTAGTTTTAGAGCTAATTAGTATTATACACAGCATTTGACTACATTGTTTCAAAACCTTTATTTTAATCAAGCAGCAGCTTTTGCAGTGGACAATGACAAACCTGTTTCCTTAAAAATGGCACATCTGGCAGCATGTATTAATTACTCTCACCAGGTATTTAAATGAAAGGAAAGACTACAGTGTGTAAGAATAAAGGTGGTTACTGAGGAAGCCCCCCATGTGACCTGTGCCCCTCTGCCCCTCAGGGATAATGCCAGGTCGCTACAACCAAGAAGTGGGCCAGACCATCCCCGTGTTTGCCTTCCTGGGAGCAATGGTCGTCCTGTCCTTTTTCGTGGTCCAGCTCACAAAGGCCAAGAGCAAACCCAAGCGCAGAAAACCCCGCATCAAACGGCCCACATACCTCCAACAGCAGCAGACGACAACGACTGGGAAAAACCCCACAGTTTGAGTGGGACTGCAACTCTGAACTGCTGCCGGGTTACTGGGTTCACCTCCAAAACTGAGACGCTGTTAAAAGGATAACGTGTGTTGAGCAGCAACATTGGAAGTGTGGAATTACATGGAGTCTAATGAACTGTTGAGGCAGAACTGCTATTAAACTCAAGCCTGCCGGACATGAACATACTGCAACTCCAGGTGTCTCTTGGATGCTGTTTTCGTGCCTCTCGTCTGTTCAAGGCTGTCCGTGGGTGTTTGTGTGTGTTTGTGGACTAATGAACAGTATTAGACAGTGTTCCACACGTGATGTAAAACACACAGTACACTCCTGGAACCTAATTATGCTTGTTTGAGACAGACATGTTGTCTACATTTCCCTCTCTCTTCTTTGACCAAACTGTTACTTTATGAATGAAATGCAACTCTTTTTATATTTATTGAATTTGTTCGTACCCTAACACACACACACACACACACACACTCAGAAGTACAAGCAATTTCACGCTCACACACACAGAAATACAACACACACTGTATGCACTTTAAGAATAAAGCAGTTGGCATACACGCAGACAGAAACACACCCCACACACACATGCAGTCATATCCAACATGAGGACCATCGGATGATCAAGTTGTCTTCTCCTGTGTCACCATCCACTGTTTTGTAAGTCCTGCTCATATCTGTTTAAAATCACTGTCTTTTCATTGTTTTTATATTTTGTATAATGAATGAACTCTGGCCAGGCATCCTGTTGATATCCTCCTTCATGATCTGATGGTCAGTAGTAGCATTGACAGACATGTTTCGATATATCTCATCAATTAAAATGCATAATCAAAGGTATCTGCTTGGTTATTGCATTGTTTCTGAGGTTGCTTTTTGATTTCTTTTCTAGTGTCAAGGTACAGCCCTTCTCAGACATGAAATGTGTAAATTTCTGCCTTCATCTATCTGTTAAAGTTCTGATTTTTTGTCTTTCAGACATACAGTAGGGGTTGTGTTTTGCAGTTAGGAATTTTGGTGGTTTCATGGCCTGTTCTAGTTAAATTTATCTCTGTCAGTAATGATATACCAGTATATTTTTGTTCCACACTTTCAGGTATAATATCTTCTCCGCTCTCTAGGGCCCGCCGGTTTTCTTTTGTTCATAAAAAGCAGCTCAAGCATACATCTGTGCATCATGCATTCTTTTTTTCCTTCTGGCAACAATTACTTTCTTTCCTCTTGTTTTCCCCCCTGTGGATAAAGTGGAAATCTATGCGTTATCCCAATAATCGCAGAGGAGAGGGTTAAGTCAATACCTGGGAGCATGAGCACAACTCTCACCACCAAAAAGTACAAAAACCAATGATTTCAGTGGTTATATCATTTAGAGTGCCGGCAAAATGTGGGGACGTTGGGATTACAGTATCTGGTATGCACTTTAACCACCAGCACACCCTGAAGATTGTGTTTTTTTTAGGAAGAGCTTGCAGTAGACATGAAGACTGAATAAGACAAAATTTATTTATCTAGTTAAAATGGTAAGTAATTGGCAATTGCTTAGTCAGCAATAGCAATCAGTATCAAGCATACAGTTTTAATCTTTATTTTTCTTGCAATTTCTCACAAAGTTGCTCATCACTGCCCATCACAAAGATGTGGTGAAACCTGCCAAAACATTTGGCTACAGTCACTACAAGCATTTTAGAGTAAAAGGCTGAACAGAAAAGTGGAGGTTAAACTTGTGACATGAGCTAATTCCTTTTTTTTCTGCAGGTTTCTGAAATGCATTCCTTGACAGACCTTTGAGAAGGAATTATTGCATATCTTTCTGTGGAGTAATTATGGATTGAATGGACTAATTCCATCTCACTCGTGGTTTTAGTATTGGCTTTGGGCTGAATTCAGCGATGCAGGTTGATTTCATCAGAGGTGATATCTTTGGCTCTTTATCCGAGCCTAATAGGCCAGATCAGCCTGTGAAGCTGTCACCCGTCCTCTTGGATGACGGCCCCACTGGAGAACTAATCTCCCTTGGAACCTTGGAAACTGGGAAATGACCCCAGAGCCAGCTAGCTGTGCTAACAAGATTTGGTAAAGCTGGTGGTGAGTGGAGGTCACATGCCCTCTTTCCCTCCACGGTTCCCAGATGTCAGGACTTCCTGTGAGGCCAATCAGGTCGCCTGCTCACATCCTGGACAGGCAGTTGAAAGAGACAGCGTGGCAGCTCTGACCTGAACCCTCAGCCCCCCTCTGCGATTCATCAGTTCTTGCCTCATCATATGTCCTACCAGCCTGTACCGCTCTCCGTCCACTTTATCCATTAATGTCTATTTGAGCTTGAAAGGCTGGCTAGCATCTACACTCCTGCTTCCCCTCCTGCCACACCTGTTCATGTGTCCTTCACACTCCTTTCATCAGTCCTCCTCCACATCTCCCATTTGTCCCCTCAGGGCCAAGACATAAATGTGTCGCTGACTGATTTAAGTTTTAGTGAAGCTTGACCAAAGTGAGCAAACTTTTTGAAAAGGAGTCGTGACTCAAGTTCACATGACTTGGACTCGAGTCAGACTTGTGTCATGAATCAGATGACTTTGGACTTGACAAAATCAAAAAAAGACTTTATGTTTAACATGAGTGACTAGTGACTTCGCTTGGTGTTTAGCCTTTTAACTTGATAACTTGATATTCTGCCCAAGCCCAAAGATGAAAAAGTATGATATAGCAAAAGTGCACAGCGAGTCAATTTACATCATCTGAATCATCTGACAGATTCCTTGGAATGAATTAGAAAGCAGCCAATGATTTTGAATTAGCAGGAATAGCAGTACAGATCAGCATAGACTGCTGTGGTCCTCAAAAAACGCATGGCAACATCCAAAACATTTAGCTAAAATTTCATATAATTGTAATTGTTTGCATCACAGGAATAAAATAACAAGGCGCAGCCAATAACATTACATTTGTTTGAAAGTAATAAATGCTATTAACAAGACAAAGACACGCTAGCAGCTCTGTGAAGCTGTACTTGGGCACGGTGGTGCTTTGAGCTAAATGCTAATGTTAGCATGCTAACATGTTCACAGTGACAACGCTAACATGCTGTTTAGAAGGTATAATGTTCCCCATGTTCCCCATCGTAGTTTAGCGTGCTGGCATGCTAATGTTTGCTAATTAGCACAAAACACAAATTACGGCTGAGGCTGATGGGAATGTCATTAGTTTTTCAGGTTTTGGTCATAAACCAAAGTATTGGACAAATTGAAATTTTGACCTGATGATGACACCAAAGTGGTGGAATGACCAACTGAGTCACCTATTTTCCTTACCCTCTGATATCTTATGGCAGGCCTGCAACACCTAAGCACCCCCATATTTACACTCCTGCCACCCATTATCATATTCAAAAGGAACTTATGAGATTCATTTTCCTCACTGTTCCTTTAAATTATAAACAGAAAGATTATGCATGCAAATCAGCAAATTACTTCCTGATTCAGTCCATGTCCTTGCCTTCCTTCAGAGAGCAGGCTTTAACCTACGTGGTACAATCTGCTACCCTGCGACTGTACAGCAGGAAATTGATTTCTGTTGCTTTTTCATTTTCATCCATGAAATTAAAAGTCAGGAACTCAATTTCACGAGTGAAATAAAGTTATGTTTTTTTGGGTGAACTCAAACAAAAATGTGTTTTTGACTTTTGTACCACCACATCAATTCTGTGCGTGAGATTTGCTGTGCCCGTGTTACTGCTACCGGACACTTCTCCACTATTCAGAATTGTCCTCTCAGATGGGTAATTCTGACTGCTTCATGTTTACTTCTCTTCCCGGGCCAGACAAGCTGCACAATGATGAGTCATGGACAAGAAAACAATCATTCTTTGTGTTGACGTCAAAAGAATGAAAGCTTTTAGAGGGAAGACGATAAGGAGGACAGGAAGGATGTGTATAAAAAGAAAAAACAAGTCTTGTTATCTCCAATTAACCCTTAACAGCAGTAAATTGTTGCAACTTTCTCTGAAGATGAATAAGAGAAAACACTAATGGAAAGGCTTTTGTGCTTTACAGACCCTCTCACAACCTTTCCTCAACACTCAAGTAAAAGCAAAATCTTGTTTGAAATAAGCAATGCAAGTGAGAGCCCCTTCCACAGCTGACCTACTCCTCATCCCTCATGGCAAATATTGCTAAAATTTTGAACCTTTTGTGGATTTGAGTTTTCAAAGTGTAATCAGATTGGTTTCACCCACATAAAAAGGCATCAATGATTAATCTGATTTTTTACGCTTGTGAAAAAACAACCTTGTCCACGTGGGACTCTCTCAACTCCCTAATTCCTCTTACGTCTGACTTTCACTGACTTTACTGGATGTGATAGCCTGGCCAGCCGGGACGCAAGACATTCTGGCCCCACACAGACATCCTCTTGTGTCCCCCACCCCTTCGACATGCTTCTCATACCTTTTAACTCCTCCCCATCCCCATCCTCCTCTCGTTTATGTCACTTGTGATCTCTTTCTTCTGAGAAATCTCTCTTTCTTCTTATACCTCACTCTCTTTAAGTCCTGCACCTGTCATACCTTACACATCCTCTTCTGAGCTGCTCTTTGCTGTTCTATCCATGCAGCCCCCTCCCTTCCTGTAACTTTCCCATTCCTGTTCCACACATTTTCTTCTCCCTCACTTATTGACATCACTAGATTTGACAGTGAGCCTATTTAAATTCTTTAACAGAAAATTGTTGCAAATCACTTGTTTCAGTAGACCATATGCTGATTTTTACTTAGTTATCAACTGGCCTAATTTATAATGGTCACACTTAATTTTGTGTATCATTATCACTACGTGTCCTGTCCTGTTTGTTCAGAGCTGGTCTGTAATTGTATGCACATCTTAAGTGTTACCTGCCAAGGGACTGCAGATGAAAATGAGCTTAAGGTAGCTGTGGTAAAAATATATTGAACAGTACCATATACTATACCATATTGTACTTTTTACTCCACTACATTTATTTCATAACTTACTAGTACCTTTATCATTATAGTAACTTTATAATTATAAATGCAAAATATAATCAAATAATAAATGATGATGTATCATTATACTGTTAAATACCCAGTAATGAGTTGAAATCAGCTCCACTTTTGCCAGCTGCAACATTGAAGTTACACATAATGCTATACTATTTATAATCCAATAATATAATTTTATTATTATGAAATGGACCATTCTGCATAATGAGTACTTTTACTTTTGTAAAATGTAAGTCAATTTTGATGCAAATACTTTTATTTTTCTAGCCTACTTTTACTCAAGTGAGATTTTGAGTTTAACCGAGTGATGTTGCTACTTTTACTTACTTTACGTAACGACTTCTTCCACCACTGCATTTGTGTATTAAAATTTTATTAGCATAGAAAGTCCCCTGTGGTTATCTCTGAAAGGGTCTGTACAGTTTCCGAGCAACACCTGAAGGCAGCAGTCAGCAGCCATCCATCAGGCCCACCCTATGGGCCCACCCATCCCTCCTCCCTCCTCCCGGCTCACCTTGCTCAGTGAGCGGCCCGGCCCACAGAGAACATCGTGACCTGAGTGCGCTCGAGAGCTGGCCGGCAGGTCGCGTGGATGTATGCATGTGTAACCTTTGAGCGCGCGTGTGCCCCGCTGTGAGTTTCCCGCCGGCTGAAGTATGGAGGAGTTAGCCAGAGAGAGCATCAGCTTGCTGGCTTCAGCCTCAGCCAAACCCGTGCTGGACGTGGCCGCCGGGCCTCGGCTCGGCTCCATGGGGGCCATTTTCATCATGCTGAAATCCGCCCTGGGCGCCGGGCTCCTTAACTTCCCCTGGGCCTTCGAGAGAGCCGGGGGCATCCGCAGCGCAGTCACCGTGGAGCTGGTGGGCATTTTTTTTTAAATAAAAAAATTAGATTAAAAGAAGATATTTCTACTCTTAGAAGATAGGGCTTATCTGCACTTATTTTTATTAGAAGTTTGTTGTAGGGAGAGATGCATCTTCTCTACTGAGGATAGGTCCACTGAGATCAATTAAGGAGATTGTGATCTGTTCCACCTGACGTGAGAGGCCATGTTAGACTTGACCTGAGCACCTTTTAGATTCACTTGATCCTTATCAGTCTGACTTTTCTTCTGTCACTCACACCACTGCATGTTGAAATTGTTTTGAGGATTTTTATTTAGCACTTGTCTGCCTCCCTTTAGCTGTAACCAGAACTCATTGTGCATAACCTTTTCACCCCAGTTGATCATCACTTTGAGCCTGAAAACTGACTTGAATCTCTGTTTTAGTCATGTGTGAAACGTTTCCAGACTCTCCACAAATCCCAGAATAGTTTTTTTTTTTTTTTTTTTTTTGCCATCTCCCATGTGGTTGAGGGAAATTCTGCTGGGGAACCTGTGCACTCTAGTTTTGGAGTAAACCATGCATTCCTATTTTACTTCTTTTTTTTAACAACTGTAAAGATCAAACCACTGTCCAAGAGTTTGACAGAAAAATATAAATCATTCCTTTATTCTCCTTGTGTCACTGCCTGCCCTGGCTGTCCTCCTTTCTAACTTCCACTGGATAAATCACCTAGCAGTAGAAACAGAGGGGTTCCATTAATCC
>LKNJ01004176.1:0-34720 GCA_002120245.1 Maccullochella peelii | reverse complement strand
CACACACACACACACACACACACCCCTCCCATCATGCAGGCTATGTTGAAAAGAGTCTGAAATCACTCTGAGCCCCAGTGTATGCAGCTGGGGAGTAGTCGCGCAGAAACACAAAATAGTGGCAGTTCACCCTCTCAGGAGCTGAGGTTAATGGCCGTTTAGCTGACGAAGGGTGAAGCCATTGTTTGACATCTCTCTGCTTCCACCATCCCAGATCCTTTAGAGAGAACTAATTGCTCCCAGAGGGACCAATCCTGTGGTCACACCTAAATGAACCTGACCCAAGTGCATTGTGGGGTAGGGGTGAGATCGTTTCCACTGTCTAATGTTACAATCTCGCAGACAGACTGTTTTGAGATCAACTCAACAACATGGGCTTTATGAGGCGGGGAGGGGGACAGGACTGGGTGAAGCATTCATCCCTGTACCGAGAGTAGAAACTAAAACTGTTTGTTTGCAACAGCACTGATGGAAAATAAACAACGCAACGCAATTTGTCTTGTGGTGCAACAGCAGGAGGGGGGGGATTAAAAATGATTATCGAAATCTTATTATTTCTGAATGTGCTCTGACCTTGTTTGTAATGTAATTTGGAGCGCCTTAAAAGATTATGATGAGATGAGTCACTTTCTAGTCCTCAAATTAAGGAACAGAGTGGTCTGCAGAGGGGCCAGAGTGAATGTTATGCTAAAAATAATGATTCAATCCATTTCAATGCCGGTACAAGGTTGAACAGTTACAGGCCCAATCTGTCTTTCCAAACTTAATGGGACATCAGAAATATAAATAAATATTAAGATACTGAGCTAAATGCAACCAGTCTTTATTTTAGAGGATTCAATGTTCAACATCTCGAAAAGAAAAAGAACTGGTAACCAAACTCTTGGAATGGATTTCTAACGTTTTTGTCCATTTAAACTCTTAAAGTTTTTACCTTTTTTTTGTTCTGTACAATGAAACTTTTTTTTTCTTCTTCTTTTGAAAAGCATCAGGGGAATAGCGCCAGACATCTGATGACAGACATTCACCCTGCCATCAACGTAGGGAATAATAGCTCTAATAGTTTGACAGCATTGTACCCTACCACAGGTGCGCGCACACACACACACACACACACACACACTAACAGCTAGTTCAATCACACCATCACCTCCACAGAAAGGTGATGATGTCACTATTCCCCTGCTGCTTTTAAGAAAAGAAAAAGAAAACATGTGAGTGCAGACCTCTCCATTCTTCTTGTCTGACACCACTGGTCTGCACAAAATCTGTTATGAGAGCGAGGTGATAACTCCATTGTTTACATTTATGGAGTAAAAACAAAGACCGGTGATATAGTGAAACATATTCTTAGCAGGGCTAATGACACCTGAAAAAGAACTCATTTTGCATTTAATTAAGCCTTTCAAGGACATAGGGTATGTGTTTCTGGAGAAGCTGAACTGGGGCATTGTAGCCGAGGCATCTGCTTTCTCCTGTTATCTAAGAGCTCTTTGTTTGCTTGCTGCAGGTGAATAATCTCCACTTTCAATTGTATCAGCTTAAAATGGAGCAGCTTCCAAAAATCTCCCTTTTCCTTTTCATTTCATTTAATTCCTTTCAATGCTCTCAGACTCACTACAGCAATAAGCACAGGAAGATACACAAACAGGATTACTTAGTGTGGGCATGCTGAAAATCAATTCAATACTGTTTCATTTGGAGAAGCCAGTAAAAGTGATTTATTTTCTGTGAGAGCCATGCATACTGTACATAAGCCTTCAAAAAACATTTAGCCAATTGTACTGCTGAAATATCCCTCCATGTAACATATGGTAAGTATGAACTTATGGTAAGCACATGTAAGCCGCAATGTATGTGTCTACTTTCATAAGGCATGTCATATATTTGTTTTTACAATGCTAAGACATAAAAATAAATCTGAGTGGTAGTGGGTATTGGATACTGGTGATCAATGTGTTGTTTTTTAGTACAATAAAGAGGCTCTTTCTCCACAAGCCTCGAAACATTCTGGTGCTGTATGCAATTCAAAACGTCCTCTAAAAACCAATTATCAGTTCACAGTAATTCCATATTTCTCTGAACAATTTGACACCATGAAAAATCTATGTGCACTAACTTTTTTCTGATAGCAATCACAATTTTAACTCTATACACTAGTGTTATTACATATCACCTCCTTCAGGGTTATGAACATTGGGTATAATTGGAATCGTATATTTGGGATAGTACATATATTTTGAATAATATTCTGCCCATAAATTGCTGCATGTCAACTGTTCACACAGTGTGGGAAAAGTTCATATCCCTGCTATGAGAAACCCAAATAAGACCCCTGGGATATTACTATATTAGCTGGGTTGCTGAGGCATGTGGCCCCTCATGCCAGCGGTTTAGCAAGCAGAGAAAGTATAGTTTCCATAGTAATACCCTGATCGACCAATGCTATTCATTAACTTTGTACACGAAACAGATGGGTGGTGTTGTGTTTACCATGTCCACAAGAGTCATTATGAATAAGATGCTGTTGTGCTATTCACAGTGCCACAGCCTGATCTGTTAAGCTTCACAATGTGTTAGACCCCAGCACTTACTATAGGGATATAGGAATGATAAATGTCCATCAACTTATTGATCACTTTGAAATCTTGAAATGCACACAAAGTTTAATTGACACATGAGACTTGGACCTATGTTGGTGCTTTTTGAGATGTTGTATAGTTTTTCAAACAAAAGCTGTTTTTGTCTGTTCTGTTTTAGCCACTAAAAGACTTTTGGCCACTTTGCAGCTTTCGGAGAATTCAAAGGTTTTTCCATGGCTGGTTTTTCCACGAAAAGTACTCTTCTTTCTTGCTTGCTTTTTCTCTCACTTTGTTATTTTTACCTTTTTACTTTTACTGAAAAAGGTTTTTCCATGGCTTCACAAGTTGCAGGATTTTCAGCAGGATTTTCCGCCATTGAATCAGGCTTTCACCGTCTGAAGGGACGTGCACGCGCATCTGCATTTGTAGCTCAGCCAATACAAACGCACCGTTTCTGTGAAATAACCTATGATTGGCCAAAGTCTCCCGTCACGGGATAGATTTTCTGAAGCCTGAAAACGGAGCCAAGAGGAGAGGCAGAAGACCACCTGAATTACAATATGCTGGACAGTTATTATGGAAGTTTTGCCCAATGTCGCCAAAAAAATACTGCCTGCCCCACCTTTAAATACAGTGTCTTTGTCAGAGTCATTATAAAATTCAGCGTTCAGCTGTCAGTTACATTTTAGGCCACTGACTCAGTTTTTAGCACCACGGCATCCCTGGCCTCGTCCTCTGTACTTGTGCCTGCCCAGTCTTTAAGTTGTTATTTTATTATAGACACTTTACCTTGCAGGTGACATTCTAGTCTAATTATACAAATGGTTAACTGGGAAACGTTACCTTGAATGTGCTGCCTAATGATGGTTGAGTGCTTTATTTAGCAGACTAAGAGTTTGGTGGATGGGACTGAGCCACAAAGTAAATGTAAAATGTTGCAGTACAATTATTTAAACAGTTATGTGATGAATTTTAATGATAATCAGCTGTGGACATATTCCTAAAACAGAATAAATTACTTATTATTTAAATTGTTCCTTTTCATGGTTTTATAGTGACAGAGTTCACCTCAGAGTTATTATTAAAATCTATTTATTTCCTAATTTACACATCCACATTTGACATGTAGTGAAGTTAACTATGGTTGTTCCATGATTGGGTCATTAGAGGGCACTCCCAACACTGTGTAGATCCCCAGAAGCGTGGGAGTGAGAGTCCAGCCTACTTCATTATACCTGAAGCAGCAGCAGCCTTGCTCCTGGAGCAGATAAGCTGATGAAATCTCACCAAATGTACACACTACCTGGGTAGCATAGCACAACACAGCACACATCCACACTGCACATCAGGGAAGAAACAACAGAACTGGCCTTTAAAGGAGGCCTGTGAAATTGGACACTGGAAGAGCTGTGCACTACAGGGAGACTGTGGGACTAAATAAGGACTAAGGAACAGTATATCGCTGTACTGAGGGGGTTATTGCTGCTGAACTCTTCTTGGTTGAAGCGTTAATTTTTGTTTTTAATAATAATAAAAAATAATTTCTCACAAATTCTTAGCTGTGTATCATTTGCTCCCAGAGTCTAATAAAGAGGAGGTTGATACCTGATCTTAATTTGCTGTAAATTAATTATGTGATACCATAATGTTTCAGCACATATTATAATAAAAGCTTAGCACAATCTTATTTCTTTATACAGCACACAGTAAAAGCTTAAGACGAATTTGACGACTAGGAGTTTAATCCCATCATCAAATGATGATTATTTTGACAGGGTCATAACCCCGTGTAGCCTCATTCAGATGTACTGTACACAGCGTTGGTGCTCAATGACGTAACAATGATAAACTTCAGATAAGCAGAGTCCTCTGTGTCAAGACAAGGTTTGTACCAACAGATTGTACCAAGCTGTGTGGAGTCAAGCAAGACTCAAACTCAAGGCAGGTAAAGTTAAAAAGGCGTTAACTTGGTAGAAAAATAAAAATAAAAAGAGGTTGGTAACAGGAGGGCAATCAGCGGAAGCAAACAAAATCAAATGGGGGCACGCAGGCAGGCAACACCAGGGAACATTTAGGAGTCATGAACGGCATCGCGGTGTGATCACACCTAAAATGTCTATAGAAATTTTGCCTTTTCGAGTTATTGTACTCAAATCATTATTTGTCCTGGGTTAAGTACATTATACAGTCCTTGTTTTTTCCTGTGGAGAAACATTTTAAAACTCAGGGCCATTGTGTCTCAAGCAGCGATGGAAATGATAATTCATGCTTTTATCTCTTCCCTTCTTCACTATTGTAATTCCCTCTCCACCTGCCTCAGCAAAACATCCCTGGATCGTCATTAGAAATTATCCAAACAATAGCAAATAGTCAGTACACTTTACCAGCATGTGAAGGCAAAAACAAAATACCAATGGGAATAATTATGGAGTCATGACAACATGATGCAGCAGAAATAAGAGCCTGAGGCCTCATAGATTACTGCAACACAACCATCGTAGACTCATATTCCAAGTGCAGTTCATGAGAAATTACAAATTCATGCAGTGATGCCAAAAAGATTCCTTGGCGCGTGGTCTGGGGCTTCAGTCCATGTACTCCACAGGCCCAGCTGGTAATCCTTCCATGAACACCGCAATAGAGACACACAGGGAAGAAGGAGGGCACTATTTTGGCACTGAAAGTCTGGGATGAGGGGATGTATGTTTATCAGACACCAATCCAACACAACAAGTAGTATGATGCACGATGAAGAGGAAAGACAAACTGAGGATCTTGAGCAGAGCTGACATGCAGAGACTTGGTGTTCCCTTACCATCCTGGAAAGAAACCGCCAGCTGAGTACTCTGTGTGGTGCTGTAGAGTAATGGTCAAAACACACACAACATTTCTTGCTTCTTGCTTCAATACACTGGCAGTACACTGTTGGAAACACTGATTTATGGGAAAATAAGTCTCTTGTTTAGGTGCTAAAGAGTATCTATAATATAATATTCTGCTAAGCGAGATGTCCTGATATAAATGACATGTAGATCTTGTCACTGTTTAATTAATGGTTTATATCCACTAGCATGAAATGGAAATGAAGGGGTGGGGTTAGTAAACAAAGGGGCCAACAGTGTTTTAATAGTGGTGTGATATCCTATACGAACACACTTAAGTATTAATAATAATATAAATATTGCCAGTGTCAGTGTTCTAGACTTAATTAAACAATTATCATTCAATAATGCAATTGGTTATCATTTTCTTACACAAAAAGTGTTGAGAAATCAAATTTCAGTTATAATTTACTATCAAACAGACATTTGAAAATAAATTCAGTCAAAATGGAAGCAACTGTTTTCTGTTTGCTTAGTGAGCCACACTAAACTGCACTTTTGCTCCAGTCCCAAGAGGAATTTCTGTTAAAATCAATAATTTGCTTCTTTCCCAGTCAAAAAGCAATAAAAACTTGTCTGGAAACTGGCTGGTCAAAATTATTCGCCAGTTACAAAACTTAACTTACAAAACCTAAAAAAACAACCAACCAAATAAAACTGTACTTTCTGTGCTAATGCAGAATAAATGCTGGTTGACTGTGGACTTCCCCAATGGCAAACAATGTCTGTGACTACCGTCAAAACTCGAGGCAAGGGCATCACCATCACCACCATCTTTTCAAAGTCATCCTTCAACCAAAGCTCGAATGAATAATTACTTTCAGAGTAATTACATTTTCCACCATTGTTGACTGTGGAGACCCTCTTACTGTGATCACTCAATGCAACAAAACTCATTAATGAAATCACCAAACGCTTTCTCATCTTCACAGATTGAATCCCCATGGATAATAAATATCCTGCTCCTGTCCTTTCCCCATTCTCACAAGAGAATCAAACAACATCAACAGCTCAGTAGGTGCACTTCCAGATTCATTGGTTTGATGAAGCCCACCAGTGCTCAAAATGCGTAATTGTGGAACTGTAACTTGCTTTTTAAAATGGAATTTACTTTTTACTCCATAGAATGGTTAGTTTTCATTACTTTATCTTTGAAGCTACGCTAGGCATGTTGTAATGCAAAAATACTCCAGACTCATCAGCCTGAATCACAAATTAGGGTTGCAGTACCAAGTACTAGAGCCTGTGGTGTCACTCTATTTGCTTCATCTGTACTTCTCTGCATGAGAATGATGTGTGGAGTGTCCTTCAATCACATTATGCTGGGCAATGGATTTTAAAATTTTCAAAAAGTTGCTTTTCACTGTGCTCAAGGGAACTGGTCATTTTGGAAAAAAAAGCAGGTCAGAAAGACTCACATTGGAGAAGTTTGCCTTCAAGGCTTTCTGCGACAGAGAGAGCAACAAAGTCCATGTAGCAAGGAGTGGGTGGGGTGGATGAATGGGTCAAACGCCTGACTTTTCCCCAGTAGACCGCGGTTTGTGTCCCGTGTGAAACTTATTATTTAAACCCAAACCGTGAGCTTTTCCTAAACCTAACCAAGCAGTTTTGGTGCCTTAACCTAACCGTAGTACTGCCAGAAAGCCTTGGTTAGGTTTAGGAAAAGATCATGGTTTAGGTAAAAATAAGTCAACATTGAACTATAGTACGTACAGTTCGTGGTGCCTAAACCAAACTGGGACCATTTCACAACATCAACCACATGTTGGAAAGCCTTTCTGGCAGAAAGCCTTGAAGGTAAACTTCTCCCATGTGCGGTCAGAAACCAGGTGTGTCGTATGAAAGGTATGCCAAGCAGAGCGTGGTGTGTCAGGACACTTTGAGTGTTGGGTCACTGGCTCTGTCCTCGTGTCATATACTATCCTTCACAGTGGGAACACAGCTGCCTTGCATGACCTTTTCACAGAGCCCTGCAGTCCTTCTGTGTCCACAGTACTTCTCCTTCACCTGTACCTGCTCTGCCACATCCTGTCTGCTTTCTAATTAGCTCATAGTTATTAGACATCTCAAATGCCCAGTACAATATTTCAGCGCCTGAATGGAACTGATGAGAGATAAAGAAACCCCCATTGATGATATGCCTTTGCTTTTATAATCATCATCCCTCAAGTCAAATGCTGCATCCACATGGGAACATGAGTACAATAAGAGAAACTGATAGGATCACAGGTACAATCCCATTTTATCATGCTCCAGTACACAAACAGGACACGCTGAGCCCATCTGACAATGGTATCAGAGGAAATCAGTCTGATCATGAGATGAGACATACAGCACTGTGTCATATCTGTGGTTAGTAGTGGCAGTTTTAAGAGAGCTCTAGATACAACACTGCAACAGATTGGCTAAAACAATTACCCAAGCATTCCAGTAGCATTTTGTTTGGACTCATCCATTCAATGGAGACACAATCCAGCACGAAATCTTATCTTGGCTTGGTTTGAAGAGCAAAAGGAATTCTGGGTATAGCTGTGAGAGAGGTATATCTGTGTCAGAATAAATATACTACAGAACAAATGCTGACATTGATAAGGAACATGATGTTCCTTCGATAGAAAGGCTAGCATGCACTTAACTAGATTGTAAGGTTTTAATACCATAGCTACTTTCCCAGTCACAGTCACCCAACACTCACTCTTTCTCTTTTTACATGCAGTTCAGACAAAAATGAAAAGCCAAACCACAGTAATCTGAGGATCCATCCTGCAAAGTTTTTCATTATTGTCAATTTAGCACACAAGATAGATATATTTTTGTAATGGCTTACTCTACATAAACACTGTTTTTTTTTTTACATTTCAGGTGTTTAGCTAACAGGTAAAGGCTACATCACTCAGCATTAGCAAAGGCATACAGTATTATGACTCCAACAGAACAGTAGGACTAAAGGATAAAAGACGAAATCCTTGGAACAATGTAACAAATGCTTATGTATTTCTGCTAAACTCAAGAATGACATGACATGAAGAACAAAGAAAAGGGTGAAAAGGTAGACAGTCCTCTCAGTCTGCCTCACTCTGGTGGATGAAACCTCTTTTAACGCATGCACACTTTTTGGCTTCTGACGCTGCATTTGTGAAATGACACCAAATGCACTTAATTTGTCCCTCAACTGTCTTCTGAGTTAGTCCTCTGAGGGGGTACAGGTGACTGACAGCTGGAATTGAAGCTCTCCTGCTCCTCCGTTGGTCAGATATTCAAGTCAGAAAACGTACTTTGCTATGTTGCTGAGATTGTAAAACTTTTTTATCCATTGGTCTTTACCCAGCATGTTTACGTATGATAAAATCAAACAAAATGCAAATGTGTTTCACCCACCTCCACCAGTTTCAAATAATGATGTGCACTTTAACTCACTGCTGGCTTGTGAAGGTGACCGTAGGTCTGAGTTACATTTGAAGGTTGAAGAGGCAGAAAGTTGCCACAAATTACAGGGTTCTGACACTGTGTCCATCAAAAGCCATGTCTTCTGCTCGATTGTCCTTTAGAAAGTTGCTCAGAATAACAACACCAGGTAAATGTTAAAAAGGGAAGACACAACTTGCCTTCCATCTCTCGTCTGGTGAAGGTCAACATGCCTGACAGTAATGTTGCAGAAGACAACACAAAGGAAGCGCTGAGTCATCACGTCTACGTATATTGCATCTAATCAATTTACTCAACTGACTGATTAATATGTGTACACTGTTGTCCAGGGAATTGTCAACAACTTAGATATGTTTGTCGGTCAAAAGCAAATTGAGGTTCAAAGGACTTGATGATTATGCATTTACAATAGAAAACTCTTTAACTGCACAGTGAAATGCAATGAACCACCACTGTTTAGAGGAATACTTAAACACTTTGGGAAATACACTTACTAGTTTTCTTGCCAAGAGTTAGATGAGAAGATTGATACCACTCACATATCTATCTGTTTAATATGAAGCAGGAGCCTGCAGCCGGTTAGCTTATCTTAGTCACGGTGACGACAAGACTCCAGGATTTCAAAGCACAGTTACAGTGCTGTTAAGAGTTCATATTGTTTAATAGCTATAATTTTCATTCAGATGAATTCCAGACACTAGTCCTGACCTTGACCATTAAAACACAGCAAGTTTTTATTTTTGCCTGTTTGACTTTGTAGAGCAGACTTCTTCATCATGATTTGTAATGCCGCTGTCCTTAAGTGGCACAATCTAGGCCAAGCACTGCGACGATTTTAAAAGGTCTGCTCAGCTGGTCATCCAACACAGTCTGATCTCCATATATGGCTGAATAAAAAGTGACCAGTCTTGGGAGAAACTTTATATTTTAAAAATTGAGCCAGGGCATGGAAAGAGGACATCACATTATAGCTCAGGGAGATAGGAAGGAACGTGATCAGATGCCTAAAAGAGGTTCAGGTGCTGGAAACAGAAATTTAATGATGTCCCAAGAGAAGACAAAGCCAAAGCAGGGTGACCCTGTCAAGTCAAAGCCAAGAATAGTTACCTTGCCAGTGCACGAGACATGTAAATGGGCTTGTCGCTCTTCATGCTTAGACATTTCAATGAACCAAAATAATCTAGCTCATTAAAGCGTTAGTGCAACTAGCAAAGTTTAGTGGTGTGTGCGATGGTTGTGCACTGTACTTTGGTGTCAAATGTGTGGAAATTTTGGGGTCATAAAGAGTAGATTTCTCCTACAGCATCGTAGTGAAGTGAAATGGAGTAAAAACAATGCAGACATGCTGGTGACATGCAACAGTGTTTCTGTCATTGAGCTGTACAAGCTTTTTCTACAGTGACAGATGGTGAGGTCAGCTTGAAAACAATGGTGAAGGACACAACAGCCAAGATGTCATGGATCGTCCCTGCCTCCATCCATATTGACTTAGTGTGAGTACAAGTCAGACGACCTCACACTGGGCTTCTCTTATAACACACTACATCAACTTTATACAGTGTGTGTCTCTATTCCCCAGACCAAACCCTGCACAGCAGCCTCTCATCAAGCAGGTCCAAGGGTCAAATGGCTGTGCAGTCCACCTCTTGTCAGATTTACAACATACAAGAGGCCTTGAGACACATTCTTACATTTTATCAACACAGTACATGACAGAATATGGCCTCTCCTGGGAGATGCAATCTCCATCAACCCCACTGGCCCTGAGGATGCTCCCTGCTTCACTGTGTCAATTACACTCAGCAAAAATCATGTCAACCTCAAATTATGTACAGCCCATCTCACTGCAGTCACCTTAACTGTGAGCGTTCAGGCTAATCTGCAATGCAGTATTTCTAAATGCACCACCCTTTAACATTAGCTGTGGAGGTGAAATTTTGCACACGTTGATCAAATTAATACTGTTTCTGTGTTGCTGACACAAGGGTCAAGGTTCAAGGTTGGCTTTAATATCTCCTCAGGGAAATCCTGTTGGTCACATACAAGACGTACAATCTAACAGATACAAAACTCAGCTTTTCTTGTATCACGAAGCTAGCTCACTTTAAACCGGGGTAGATCACTATGGTAACTTAGACGTTGGCCGGCGGATCAGATCAAAACCTGCCAACAGTCCGACTACTGACCAATCAGATCACTGAAAAAATTTAGTCATTCCTACAGGACCCTGACATGGACATAAGTACTGACTTTACAATAAAGTGAAAAGTAATAAATAAATATTTTTATACGTCAGTAGAATCATTTTACTGTTCCAGGCTTATCATTTCCACTCTGGTTTTAAAACAGAACTTCTAACAAAGGGAGGGGTAGGTTACCAAACTAAATACATGATGAATGACGACTATAGACGCATTTTGATTGCGCAGAGTTTCTTTTATTCCCAAAGGGATTCCTGATAGTGCTTTTACGCTCTTATTCCGTCACTGCAGCTCAGAATAACATCAGGCGAAATTGTGATGATACTTGGGAATAAAACAATAGCCTGTGTTGTCTTTTATTAGAAAAATAATCCACACACTGTTAATTAGCTCCCATGATTATAAATGCAACGTTTCAGTCAAATAGACCTCATCAGGCATTAACTACTTTCTTCGCCTCTCTTCTCTCTTTGGTTTGGCAGCAGAAACAGTCTTACATTACTTTTAACTTAAGGATGTCCATCACTTATTCATAACAGTGCGTTCATTGTCAGACAAAAAAGCTAAAAATACTCACTCTATTATATGTAATTCCCACACTTGTATATAGTTGTGGCTGTGATGATGTTGTTTCTAATTAAGAACTCTGCCTCTTTCACATGAACATGTTCATAGCTGGAGTAAGACTAAGTTGAACTTGCTTTGTGTTACAGGCTCCGGGTGTGTGGAGTGAGAACGTAAGCAGGATTTGAGCCCTCAAGCCATCTTTTATGTTTCTTAAATAAAAAAATGTTTAATTTAAAGATACATTTTTGCCTTTATTGGACAGATGACAAGAGATCAGATATGAAACAAGGGGAGAGAGATGGGTACAACATGCAACACAGGTCCCTAGCCAAGAATCGAAACCAAAGACATTGAGAGTATGTTATATGCATATCCCCATATTTAAATGATTACATACTTGAATATGATTATTATCACCCCGCCTTTGAGTGTCACCATTTGAAAGAGCTATAAACACTTTTGCCTTCAGATGTAGTCAGACAACATGTCTTACGAACTACTTTGATTTGAACAAAACACAACCTTGACCCCCACCTCAGGACTTGCATCAGCTACCACTGCATACAAGTAACAAGCAGAGGAACATGGGGCTTTATATGTTATTAGGTAGAAATAAACCATGATAGGTCTGATGGTGGACACTGAAACAGTTACATAAACCAGCTATATGTTGGTTCCGACACACACTTTCACAGAGGCATTTAAACTTTTTTCAGTGGACAATGGCTTTTTAGATCTTGAGCAATATAAAAGGACGTAAAATCAATCGCACCTCTAAATTTCTGAGATACCATTGCATTGAAATCACTGAATGGGACAAGAAATTACAATTTAAGTGAGCTTTTCCCTTTGGCATCTGTTTAATTTATATGCTTTTTAATACCAGACATCAGTTTTGTCAGCAGGACAGTGTACAAGGACCCTGATTTAATGTCATCAGGATCCATAAGTTCCTTAACATAGAGCTACTGTATATTCAGAACACATTATAGGAAAAAACAAAGTAAAAGAAAATGAAGTTACACATGTCAAGTGTCCAAACTGGTGTGCCGTGGTACCCTGCACACATGCACCAACAGTAAGCTTTCTGAAGAAACGTATAGAAAATGGCACCTCAGTGGAGACATTTGCAGCACTCCAATTTGAATATAAATATTCCATTGATTTCCCCAACAGCACATTAACTGAAGAGGATTGCAGTCTAACAATTTAGGCATCCATTAGCTACTGTATAACACAGAGAAATCAATTTAGAAAGTTATATCATTAAAGCTCTGCTATTCACAGAATGCTGAGTTTATTCTCAGCAAAAAACAAAAAAACAAATTGCATGTTCAGTTTAGCAGACAAGCCAGTTAAAGCATCCAAGTGTTGGATGTGGAAATGTCTAATAACATGTTTATTCAACTTAGTAAGTGAGAAGGAAAGAAACACATACTGTAAGAAGTTAATGACATCATGCGATTGTACCAATTAATAACAGTAATGTTATTCCAGCCCACTGACATGCTGCATTTAACCAAGTATCTGCTTCATACGTCCACTCAGATCTCGACTGGATGTTATTTATTTATTGTAGGAGCTTCCTAACAGATGACATTCTGCTCAGATAAATATGCACAGGCCTGCCCATATGCACTTGCCTTGACCCCAGACACTTTCAAAGAAAGCAGAGTAATTTTTATTTTGTGGAATCTATTGGTTTTTACTCCACTGCTGCCCCCAGAGCCATGTACTTCTCAGAGTATCCCTGCAGCGATGAAAGGCAATGCCACAGCTGGTGAAAGGAGTGCAGATATTAGTCTTCATCAGACCAGTGAGACAATGACACTTATGAAGACCTATGTCATTTAATATACATCACCGGCTTTATCGCTGAAAATGGGAGCACAAAGCACAAGCCAGTGCCTCAGGCAGCTCAAGGCTGGGCTAACCAGGAGGCGAGAGGAGAAATCAGCCTTGTCTTTCCAAGGCCACCTCTGCAATTGCTGGGAAGTAGAAATGTGTTATTCTGGTCCAAAAGGCAACAATTTATGAAGGGACCTCCATCTTCCATTCAGTTTTCTCACCCTTTCAAGCATTGCATGTTTCATGGTTTCAAAAAATATTATGTTTTTATCTGGACCAGAATATTTCATGAAAGGAGACCTCCCTCTTATTTAGCACAATCACAACTGATTAATTGTTAAATCATTAAGTGTTTTAGTTCGTCATATTATGCACAATCAAAATCTTCTGGTAAAGTAGTTCAGAGATTTCATTTGATTTTTTTTTTGCTCTCTTGCCACAGCCCAATTAAATAACCTATTCACTTTATAATCAGTAAAGAAAGGAAGAAAAAAACATTCAGAGGCCTTTCATTAATCAATTTAGATGCGACAAGCAATTATTTCTCATGGTTAAAGTGCATGCCATCAATCTGGACTTTCCAATTAGCCTATGCTCAGTTTCTAAATGCACACTCCACTTCTCTGCATGACTGTTGTGAAGTTGCTTGCAGAAACTTTGAAATTGACCTACTGAGTTTCAAAATTCACCTCACATCTCATTATACAATAGAACTATTAACTGCACTGGAGTTGGCTGAGAGGAGAGAAATAAATCCCCAAGTGGTAATCACTGTATGTCAAATGAGCAAAATATGTATCTATTTCAGTGATATGCTCTATGTTGGGCTTGAATGTGTTCTAGTACTGAAAATAAAATTAAAGCACCATTTTTCCTTAAGCTGTAGATAACTGCAGCGTAGGTTTTGATTTATATTTGTGATTTGATTATATTGCCCACAGTAATTGTGTTTACATTCCTTCATTTACTTTGTGACAGCGGGCTATGCACGTAGTTATATAACTGGACTTACATCTAGGTAACTTCTATTTTGCGAGAGAGAGAGAGGCAATGAGCAAGTTTGCAGTGCAGATGGCTTTGTTAGATGTGTGTGTTACTGAAAGGTAGAAGACTGCTGTGTCTAACTTTAACTTAATATTGTCTTCACTATCAATGATAACCAGGGGCATCAGAAACTTGAAGGAGGAAACACAAGCAGCCTAAGCTGACCAATCACAGTTCTTGCAGTATTCACTTAGTACCTCCATAACCGCCATAGCCCCAACATGTAGTTACATTTTTGAAGAGGCTCACATCAGCTATGGCATAGCTTTGGGGGCTGTGTGAAGGATCGATAGTTACGCCATAACCCCTTAACAGAGAGAACTATACTGTAGATCCAGCTTTACTCCAACCACACATTTGAGTGAAAAATGACCAGATGTGAGTGAGAAACTATCAAGCTTATAAAGATTGTGAGAGCACATTAATGCAGTTGCAGTAAGGCTGTTCAGTTGATGTGCTTTGTCTGCCAAATGCATTCTGCTTGAATGTCAGACTTTACAAATATCCTTGTATAACAGAGCAGTGGAGCAGCATTAATGTGAATGGCATCACTAATACAAATGTAGATGAGTTAGTATCTATTAGGTTATAGAAGCAGAATTGTGACTGAAAGAGCTGACTTAAGCCTTTTTTATGCTCACGCTAGACACCGTGATGCACTTGCACAGAGGTGTTACTTAATGTGCTATCCACTGCAGTATTCTTCGAAACGCCAGGGGGCAAAAGAAAACATTCTGTGAACAAGCAAGAACTCAACAAGTGTTACCGGAAGATTGTCATGAACCAACATGGCTGCACTCGTTGTGCTGAGGAAGAATTTAACTAGTCTTTATCTATCAAATGTGGTGTGGATCTCTCTCCAGGAGTTCAGAATCATTTGTAGAGTTGCTTGTAAAGGCGTACCTGCTCGGCCAGTCCAGATTCGAAGGCGTCCATGTTGAAATTAAATGCTCGTGGCGCATTGTACGACAACTTGCAGCACGACAACTTGCGGAGCCCTCGTGCTTGACGCAACTTATGTGATCATCGTCATTTCTGGAGCATGAATCCTCGCGCGAGGAACGCTGTGTCAAGCATAAACCCCGCTTAAGGATTGGGGAAATGAATAGCAAGGTTCTTAAGCCAGCAGTATAATCTAAACTAGAATTTTATGTTTTCTTACTGGCAAAAATCATGGGCTTGTGACCAAAACAAAGTACCACATTGGCTTTATCACAGCTCCGTGTCTGCAGGCTGGCAAGTAGAACTAATCAAACTATTTGCACGACCTGGTTCACTGTCCACCAATACACTGTTGCTGCAACTGGTCACCAATGTTATGTGATTGGTTTCAGATTGCATATTTTGCATTTATGGACACATGCCTTTAAATGTAATACTGTAAGCACTGTAATAGTGTAATCATGTAATAGTGTAAGTAAGTGTAATAATAAGAGTGTCTGTATTTGACAAAAGCCAAGCACATACCAAATGTGATTTTGTTTGTATTGAGTATACAGCTGGCCTTAATCTCAGCTGCTGTAGAGGAGCTGCACTTTGGAGTCAGTTTATCTAAGAATACACATTAGAAGTGTTCTTATTGCATATGCTCACCTAACATTTCCTGGATAAGTAGAGGTTAATAAATACACATAAAGACGCAAGTTAACCACACTGTTTTGCGCACACAGCTCAAATAAGACATTTAATAGTTGTCAACTCTGTATTTCTACAGGCTTGACATCCTATTTTCTGCATTTGCAGCACCAGTCTCTAACAGCCTAAACACAGTGCCGCAGAGGATGCCTCTTATCTCTAAAATGCTCAGATCATGTTTTTTTGAAAAATGTGATGAGTTTGAATAAGGAGCTCTTCTCCCCTGTGGCAGGCCTGTCCAGCCTCGCAAGGTTTTACAATTTAGTGGGCTTGACTGGAAATCCTGTTAGTGTAACGCAGGACCTCCAGCTCCTTATCTGTCTTAATCAAAGGCTGCGGGAACAGACAGCAACAAGCGAGCATGAGATCCGCTCTCTCTGATCATAACAGCTACATACCCTGCTAGCTGAATATTTATTAAATATCTGTTTCACCATGCATGAATACAGCCAAGCAACACTACTGCTGGATTTTGAATTTGAGTTACATTACATTATTCTTATAATACATCTTCTGATGCACCTGAACACATCATTAGTGATGTTACCAGGGTTCATAGGATGCTTTGGCTCTTTCAAACATCAGACACCCTCGCCCTGGCGACCCAGCCGTGGTTCATCAGGCCACGGCTTGTGTTCAGGTAGCACTTGCTTGTCCCCATGGACCTCCTCTCTGGATCCAGAGCCACCTTGAGGCTTTTTCAGCTGCATCAGTGATGTTCTTGATGGCTCTGCTCCTTGCCACTCCTGTGATGCCCAGCACACTTAAGGCTTTGTGGAGTGAGTACCCCACAAACCCTCTGCAGCCTACCTTGATGGGCATGCATATAGCCTTCCAGCCCTGCGTGCGATCGTATTTGGTCCTCTTTCTCTCATGGGCCTCCTCCATACGGTACTCCCACGGCGCTGTCAGCTCCATGATGACGATGTTTTTATGTGCTCTCTGACACCAGGAGGATGTCTGGCCTCAGAGTGGCGCTGACTATATGCCGGGGAAATCTCAGCTGTTTCTCCAGGTCCACTGAGAGCTGCCAGTCCTGGGCGGTCGCCAGGATCCCTGCTAACTTCTTTTGTCCTGCCCGTGGCCGGTCTCCTGCCTTGACAAAAACAATTGCACGGGTGGTGGTGCGTGCTCGGCTACAGCTGCTGACTCCCTTGCTGATGGCTTCTGTAATAGGTCTCAGCACCTGGTTGTGGCGCCAAGTGTACCGGCCCTGGCTGAGTGCTTTTGGGCAGGAGCTCATCATGTGCTCCAGCGTCCCTCTTGCTGAGCACAGTGGGCGGTCTGGAGTCTCCACCTTGCCCCACCTGAAGAGGTTTGCTCTGACTGCCAAAGATCTGTCCATGAGACTTTCCAGTCCATAGCTTGCTCCCACCTTGTCCAGGCCATTACATTTACCTTTTAAACACTTACTTCATTGGTGCTTATGGTTGTTCAGAGTATCGACACTTAATTGGTATCAACAAGAAACTAATTAAAATATGTCAGCCAGAGTAAAAGCTGTACGATAAGTGACAAAACTATTCATTATTCCCTTGTTTCTTGCAAGAGTACCTACTGTTTTAGACTGATTCCATATAGTACACCATTGTCATTTCACAGTGAGAATCATTTTACAAAGTTATTTATATGTATATCTCTGTGCTGTGTTATCATAATATCAACTTCTCTTCTGCATTGTGCTGCAGTCTTATTTTCCTCTGCCAGGGGGCCTTTGATTCCTTCAGAATGTCAGAGAAATCAGTTGTTGTCTTGTTAACGAGATCGCACGGTCTATCTTTAGTCACTCTCTTATGATTCCTGCTTGGTGATTCTTCACCAGTGACACCACCTCCGATGACTCACTGAGCAACAGACACCAGAGATTATTAATGTTTTTACAAAAATAGTTATACAGAAATAATAGCAGTAGCAGTAACCCATGGTTACAGAGATGTCACCTGGTGTCATTGATCTCTTCCACACTTCATTCCCAAGTTCCAATTAATCTGAGGCGACAACCTGTTGTGTCAGGATATATTGTCACTAAAGCCATTTTCATTTATAAAACAACAAAAAACACATTTTCAATTCATTTGCTGCCACCCAACCATGGAAATATAAGTCAATATTTTTTCTCCAGTGGGAGATGTGCCTGTCTGGCGTCCTGGCTCATTTGAGAAATGTTACATCATCAGAACGGTTCAGCCCTTGAACTCTCTTTGGTAATCTTTGATAATAAGCGAGGGGAGAAAAGAAATAGAAAGTTTGCAGAGGAGAGAAGCGTGGCCATAATGAACCGGCTTCCTGCAGGGTAATAAAGGTCTGCATCTAATGCCAAGGGCAGCCAGGCAAGCACGAAGACCATTACAGCTGAGCGGGCTGGCTTACAGCTCTTCCTGGGAGGCCAAAAACAGCTCAGTTAAAGCCCCCCCACCCCCACCTGCTTTTGACTACAGACACAATTATCTTGCGAGGTTGCATCCAATATTTCCTTCTGGTGCCAAAGGTGAAGACATTTTTTTTCTTTCCAAAAAAACTCCCTGGAGCATTTTTTCAGGACAGAGAAGAGAGGCAGAGTAGGGCAGACAGACAGTGTACTTATTCTAGAAGCAATGGGTCTTCTTTCTCAGGTTGCTCTTTGCAATGTTAAATAAAAGCACTGAAAAATGCCACAACTAGTTCACACTAAAAATTACTGCCCTCTGAATACTCTAAAACTGCAATCTCATTGCATGCTTTTCACTCCCTCCTTGGTAACTAATGTTAAATGTGTTAGTATGTAATGTAATGTGATTTCAACTGATAGCATTTAGTTAAAATAAATCCTCGAGGCCAGGCATTTTCTAAGCTGACGAATCAGACAACATGAAAAGCACCCCAACTTCTAATTGCTGGAACTTTTTTGTAGCTGTTCAAGAGAAAATAGATGCAATGAAGAAAGAGTCATACTGAGATCTTTCAGCACATAGCAAAATAATTTGCACAAAATGAAATCATTTGAAATGGCACTGAGGCTTGAAGAGGAAAATTGCAGACTGTGATTTGTTAAGAAGATCCATTAACTCTCTATTTAATTTGCTTGGACTTTGACAGCACACATACTTTAGTTACTGTACTGCATCTCACACTGTTTGGAAGTCAGTCAAAACTGGTTGCCTGCTAACTAACAATGTACTTCCTGGTGTGGAAAAAGTCTTTAAATTTAAAGTCGACGGAAGTCAAAAACTGCTCCCTTGCGGCTCAAGATTACACATACAAGCACATGTTACATGTCACATGTTACATACTGTAATGCTGAGAAATGCTGTAAGTAAAGGACGGTCACACAGACAGGCGCTGGTGTAAAGCCATCTAATTCACCTTGTCAGTAGCTTTACAGTAAGCACAACTAACAGGAGAAAAATAAAAGTGGAAGCTGAATAAGATGGCAGAGGTTGATTTTTGTGTCCATCACAAAACCACGGCTGCACTATTCTTCCCAAACCACTGTACTGACTGTAAACCTTTACTATTGCACATACATCATCATTATCTTCCTATTTATTATGGTTCTTACACAAGCTTTGGACTGCTTTACAACATCTGCAGAAGCCTGCACACTGTGCCATTTTACAGCTTCTAGTGTTTGCTAGTGTTCCTTCCATTCTCATATCATACTTAAGCTTTTCATTCCAGTCACGCTAAGTACCTCTCAGTACACTCGACCAATGCAGGATTGAACACTCAGTACATTTCTACAGATACAATGTACTGTGTTATATAATATGGAATATATATAAATACTGAATCTGTGGAGGAAAGGAAAGCTAGTTTCTCACACACCAAGCAGATTTGAATGCACAGTGATTGATTGCTGAATGTATATTTGCACATTTATTATTCATGTTTCATATTTTATTTAATGTCCTTTGTGGTCTTTAAGTCCTATCATCCACCGGCCTTGTGTCATTATTTATTGCTCTACAGCAGGATGTTTGTCTGTTTGTCTTTACTAGCCAAATGCTTCTGCACCAGTGTTTAATGAGACCCAATCCAGAGCATACTCTATATGTGCAAAATATTCTGGTTTCCAATGTAAGAGAGGTAGAGAATCTCCCACTCTCCACAGACACAGGAAAGGCTTTAAAGAGATTAAATTATTTCCTGATGTCTCTGCTAGTTAGAGTAATGTTATATTAAATATTTTATCAAACACCTCTTCTACTTCATAAGATAGCTTCTTTTTGCTTTTACTCTTACTTATCACTTCTTGAAGTGTTTGCCTGCTGATGCTTTAGGCCACATGTTGGGATAAATATGAAGTGAAGTCACAATGTTAAGACTGGAAAAAGAAACTTCTTATTTTCTCCTCTAAAATAACCTCATGTCAATAGCATGCTTAGTGAGTGTGCTCTTTGATTCAGTCTAATGAAATTAGTGGCTTGAGAACATGAAATTCTTTCCAAGAGTTATAACATCAAAGCTGGCATACAATTAGGCTTCCCTCCAAGTATCATCTATTTATCTATTACTGTGCCAACACCATTAGCTGACTTTTCATGGTTTAGATTCACTTTTGTGTTGCAGTGAACAAGATGTGAGAGGGAGATTTTTGATGGAGATGTTTAAATTTAGTCATGGGTCAAAGAAGGTGAGATAAACAGAGGGGTGCACCACATGAGGCACCCACAATATGAAGCGACGTGTCCATGAAATCATGACTCATATTTTAAGAGCACAACCCTTTATTTGATTGTATTACATTTGAAATCCAATTACTCCGAGCTTCACTAGTAGCTATTCAGTCAAAATGGGAGGCTTTGTTTTTACATGCATTCACACATACCTTTGATTTCTCCATTAGAATTTTACAACTATAACTAATTTACAGTTATTAGGAAAATGCTTAAAAAATGGGGCATTCAACAGTGTGGCTTATGTAGATGTTTACAACTCAAACTTTTATAATTGCCCTTAAACCATAATGTTTGGTGATTTAAGGGATGATGCATGATGATGGGGAAAGCATAAATATTTAAAAGTGGGTTTTTGAAAAGGATAATAATAAGACTACATTTATTTTTTGAATGAGTGAAGAATACTCAGTGAGTGAAATTAAATATAACATGGAGAATAGTGAAGGTCTATTAAAGGGATGTGAATGTGTTATTTTTTTGTCTATATAATCATGTATGTTTGTCCTTGTTTGATTGCAAAAAATTAATTAATAAATACTTCTCAGAGATATACAAATGCAAATGTCCGGGCTTAGTGTATACCAGTTTGTATGCTTGATTTTGTAAAACGAACCCACGTGGACAACATGCAAACTCCACACAGAAGGGCCCCAGCCGACCGGTTGGGTCAAACCGAGAGCCCTCTTGCTGTGAGGCAACAGTGCTAACCACTGCACCACAGTGCTGCCCATTGTGTAGCTTCATTAGCTGTTATGGATTATGGAAGCATTACCCACAAAGTAGTGAGTAAAATCATTGATGTCCAGTCTTGTACCAACAGTGCAAGCTTCTAACCACGATGCCCATGGTCCTGACTTTAACTATGACTATGATCTTCCTGTAACCTTAACTAAGTTCTTTTTGTTGCCTAAACTTAACCTTACCGTAGAAAGGGCCAGATTGCTTTTTTAACAAAGATACTTACAACCAACCTAATCGGTTGTTTAGGTTTAGGACTTGTTACACATATTTGGAATTGACCGTGACAGTTTTCTGTTTCTGTCACACATTAAAATGGCAATTGAATCCATAAAATTTACAGTAAGTGATGGTGTAAGTGGCTCAACTATACAAGATTCACCAGTGACTGATATCTACCCTACATACTTAATAATGTTGTCATTGATAGCCGTTTGTTATTAAAGGATAAGTTCAGAATTTGTCAAGTCTGTCTTGAAACAATAGTCAGGTCCCCATATGAGCAGTGAAACAGCTTTTACTTGCTGTAATCATTTCTCCTACTGGGCTTTAGGAGATCCCTTCCTAATGTGCTTCCAGTGTAAGTGATGTGAAAATCCACAGCCATAAGAGGCTTCAATGGAAACTGAACTTTAAGTGAATAAAGGACATAAAATCTTTATGCTAAGTATACTTGAATTCCACAACAAAAAAAACAGTTTCACAAAGTGAAGTGAATTCATGAGGTCATTAATACAAAATTGCTCCAATCGTTCCTTTTCATATAGTTCATATACAATACAGTCACCAGTATTCAAGAAATGTTTCTGATCACTGTTCACTTACAGTAATGATATCCCTATGGCATTAAGACTCTGCATAGCAGCTGACTGTAATCTGCGGTTGGTGTCCATAAGCAATGTGCCAGCTTCCTTCATATGCAAGACAACATAGCTGCTGACTCAGACTGGCACTGCATTAAACAAATTATGTAAATTCAGTGTCTTGAATTAAACACTATGTATGACTCATCAGAGACTCATTAAAACATCCAGAGCCAACAGATTTAACAAAATCATTATAATTAATTTTTGGCCTGTGAGAAAACAGATGCTGCTGGTTAGTTTGCGTAGCCTAGGTGAGTGCGTTACAGGTATTAAAGAGTAAATAAGGTGACATGATATACAGTCAGACATACTGTTCAGGAGATACTGGCACTCATTAGCCTGCTTATCAGCCTAATGTGAGGCTAGAAACAACTATGTGTTACACTGTAGGATTTATAGATTGTGTCTGACACTGGTCATGAGTTCACATGCAATATCGACTCAACCCAGTAAAAACTAAAAGCTCCATAAAAGAAACAGATAAGAGAAGAGGACAGAGCTAAGCAGGCAGACCTGGAGGCAACTTCTTTTCAGGGTCATAACTTGAGAAAGATGTCCATTAATCTTCATACTGGCACCAGGCGAGGGATACAGACTTTGAAAGCAGTACAAGGTAGATAATTCCTTTGTACCAAGCTTTTTTTTAAATTTATACAAGCCAATTACAGAAACACTAATATTCTTCTTAATCACATTATCAGTGACACGTCTTGTTGCTTGTTATGTTAAAATCTGTGTTGTCTGGGTCGTCCCGTTCTGGAGTTATAACGATACTGTATCTTGACTTCTTAGCAAATTTTGAGTGAACAATGTGCTCAGTGGAGACACTGGTCTAAACAGACACTGGTCATTCCTCTCCTTGCCCTCTTTTGGGATGACTCATCTTATTTCCTGTCTTAATGATTGTTGTTGTCTGCTCTTGGTGTGTGATTAAAGCAATTACGGTTTTGTAGCATTTGGCTCCTCTGCAATTATGTCTTCATTTTGCCTTTACCCTATACAGTATGGTAAATGTAGAGTGTCCAAAAATAATTGACTGTTTAGGTATCTGCCATAGCTGATTAATTAGGATAGGTCCACAATATTGTTTCAAGTCTGTCTTAAAACAATACTGTCATGCCTATATGTACATTGAAACAGGTTTTGCATGCTTTAATCTTTCCTCTTGTTCATACTAGCTGTCAAGAGATCCCTTCCTAACATGCTTCTAATGAAGGAGATGAGGGACAAAATCCACAGTCCTTGTTCTGTGCAAAAATGTATTCCAAAGTTTGTCTGAACTGAATGTGAGGCTTCAGCAGTCTGAGTTAGACAAATCATATCAGATAAACCCATCACTTATATTGAAATAAACATTCATATATATTAAATACATTAGGAATGGATCTCTTAATGGTTAGTATGAGCAGGAAGAATGATTACAGAGAACAAAAACTGTTCTATTGTACATGTGAGCACCTGACTATTGTTTTAAGACAGACCTGAAATATTGTGAACCTATCTTTTAATCAGTTAAAGTGGCTATAATTTATATTTTTATAATAATTTATCAAATGACAATGACATGAATCTATCTGTCCATCTATCCATCCATCCATCTATCTGCACATGCTTTGATATATCTTACAGGCGTGCAGGGACAAACTAATCTGATGGAAAGACTGAGCAATGATTTTTGGCTCCACACAAGAACGTCTCACATGAGCAGTGATGCGGTTTTACAGCTCCCCTGGCACAGAGCGGAACATTTAAAAGGCACGGCTCAAATGAGCTTAGCACACTTTATTACCCATCTGCAAACAGCTTAAGTGTCAAGCAGCACATCCTTGAGTTGGTAATGTTCACAGGCATACTGAAAGATGAGGGCAATTAGCCCTGCGAAACACACATGGGTGGTACATACCCAAACAATGCAAAGCTCTTATTCAAACTAAAGGCTAAAACAATTCTGTACCGTCCCATACTAACACCTGCACATAACAGAAGGCTTAATGCCTCTGCATACAGTACCTGAACTGAGATAATGGGACTTAAATTGTATCTGTGTGGTGGATGGAATTGACCAAAGACCAGAATCCACTACACTGTATTATGTTTTTCTAGGCAGGTAAATGGTTTCTAATTACTTACTGCAGTAATTGCTACATCATTACTATCACAATACCATCCCCACAATATATGTAAATAGAGTGTTATGTGATAATGATGATTACAGTGAAAAATAATTTTAATGTATAAGGCTTTTCTGAGGCAAAAGGGGAATAACCTTAATGACATATTTCACTCCCCCTCTGTCATTTCTTCTTCTTGTACATGTTCAGATATGATCTGTCCACTGTGAACTGTGAGCCATGATAATTTCCAGGATTGTTATCTCACCACTTGCCAGAGAACTTCATCGCTGTAAAATAAATTGTAGTCAAAACAAGTGCTACAGTATTCAGGTCAAGTTAGTCTAAGGTCAGCTGGAACTGATTTTCTTAAGGGAAATATAAATGGTACAAATATGAATGTGAGTTTGACAAATGCTGTGGGAAATAAAAAAGGAAAATTATGACAGGTGTGTTACAGTACATGTACCATGGGTGTCCTGCTGTCAATCATCCATTCCAGTGCTGCTGTTTGAGTGATCAGGGAATGTCCAAGTTGCCTCCAGGCAATAAAGATACCAAAGCAGTCACAGCTCTGAGAGTTTTTATTTCTAACAAGCAGCAGAGGTCCTGTTTTCCCTTTGCCAAATCCGAGTTGTCAGTCATGCTCACTCAGAATAGCGTCCTGAAAGTGTCAGTGTGCAGGTGATAAGAAATTATGTCAAAAATGTAACTTTCAGTTCAAGGTTTGAAGGTCATGAAGATGTATTTCAGCTTCAAGTGATCATTCTTTGAAATTCATGGTGATATTTTCATGTAGGGCATGTTCATCTGCACCAGCAAGGACAGCGCCTCTCCGACTCAGAGGTGATTTGTCAAAGCAAATTGAGTTTCAGCTGAGACTAGTACCACTTCTTCAGTCCTGATAGGATACAAGGAGCAACATATTCTTAAACTAATGTAATAACATGGGGTCAGTTTTTTTATTTGAACCCTTATTTGTTCAAGGAAAAGGTTTGAACACACAAGGTCCAGTCCCAATGTTCCCACTAAGCGCTAAGCACGGAACCCTCACACACTTTAATTAACATCACATGTGTGCTCAGCAAAAATGTGAGAATGCAATAGAGGTGCAAGGGCTCAAAATGCTTTATAGATTTGGGACATCACATATTACCTATGCAGAGAGACCAGTAAAATGAGGCTCATATTTGTATTGTTTGTTGCTGACTCTCCGGAGGTTTACTCAGATCTGATGAAACAAAGGATCTTGTCCTTGTGCTTGCTGCTATGTGTATGTAAAACTGTTTGTGCCATCTCTCGATGATAATACCCTCAAGCAAAGTCAGCGGCATTACAGACTTATTGAAAGTGTGCATGAACGGCTAAAAGAGTCTGTGAGAGAGCCCTCAAGCACTTATAGATTTCACAGTGGGACAGACCCTGCTCCATGCGCCCCTGTAGACTAATTGGGAATGCGTATCAGCACCAAAGCATCTGGGTGTTAAAGGACCATCCTCTTGTTACCTCCTATTCACTATAAATATGATATATATAACAAAACTTCTTACCTTTGAGGCAGCCAGTGGTTTCTAGTTATTCTGTTTGGTATGAAAATCGGTTTGGTGTGACTGTTGACACCTGCTTGACATACGTAGATAATCCATCACAGCGAACATCATGTCTGTTTTTATTCTGTTATGATGACAGAAGAACGAAAGCATCAGCATGACCACGATCGTTCTATAACCTTAAATACATGTTTAACATTGTAACCATGACAACAAAGGGCCCCTAATCTAATGTTTCCGTAACCCTACACAAAGTACACAAAGTATTTATTTTAACCAAAACAATGATCTTTCTCTAAACCTAACCAAGTTTTTTTGTGCCTAAACCAAACCAAACCTCAACTATAGTGTTGTCACATCATAAAACAGATTTATATATTAACAGTGATTAACAGTTTTTGAGGGCACAGAGGGAATTAGATCAGAAAACGCTTCTATGTGTCATTCTAGAGGACATGGAACGACCTACTTCATTGTTTAATATGGAGGACTTGTTGGTTATGGTTGCATGATACCACCGTTGACAGTGTGGGCTGATCTGAAAAGTCTTGGTGTTGTGTGTTCGTGCGCAGGTGGGCACTAACATTTAAGAGAAGGATCAGTTGATACTTTCTTCAGTTTGAATTACCTTGCCACAATAATTAACTATCTTATTTTATTTCAAGCACCAAACTTAAGTCAATAGCTTCCTGGAAGGCAGAGAAAACATATTCAACCAATTGAAACACCCTGGTACGCCTTGCAAAATTATTGGCACTAATTTAAGGTATATCTGATTTGAAAAATTGAATTAGAGTACAGTGCAGCACTTCACAGGTCTGCTTCTCAAACAATTTGACTACTGGCTCTGGACAGAGCCTCAAGTGCAGCAACAACACAAAGAAAAGAACCAGACCTTCAGTAGGCTCACTCAGCATTCAATAATGTAGCACAGAGAGCTCACCTCCATGTTGGAGGTATTGTACTAGACTCCTATTTATCAACATACTTAAAGCTCACAGGGGGGTTAAGTACATGAGAAAATCCCCGCTATTAAGCTGATGTACGAGGGCAGTGATGGTCATTTAATTCTGCTTAAATGACCCAGAGGGATCCGAGCGTAGGCCATCATCTTGTTATGACCACTCTCATCCTCAGTCTAAAAGTGCACTACTGTGAGTGGAGCTGAAATCTCTCTCTTTGTTTCTTTTGGGCTGACACAAAATTATGAATCCATTCAATATTGTAATGCACAAGTGAATTTGTTTGCTATTCTTGATTTGATTTGATTAGCCATTTACTGAGATTCATATTTCCACAACTTCCACAACAGATCAGACGTATGATTTTCATCACAACATGTCCTCGCACACAGTGTTTACTTTTTATTTGGTGCAGTGCGAGATGAGATCTGGTGAGACCCAAAATCGACAGTTTTTGACTGCATGAAAAACATCTGAAAAGCCGATTACCAGTTAAGTGGAAAATGATGATCATTACAAGCAATCAAGATGGGCTTGTTTGCGTATTGCAGATACATTAAGCAGCTGTAATTATAGCACTGGGCGCAGGGGCTTTTCTGGAGAGATTACATGCAATAGAAGAGGATGATTCAAACAAGGTTTAATGCTAGAACTGTCAAGGGCCTATTTCCCTTTTAGCTTTCTCTTATGTATGTACAGAACATTTAAAAACACCAACCATGGTTTGTTTTAATGTGTGCTGTGAAACAGTGATTTTCATCAGTTTTAATAATTTAGTATTAATAATTAATTAAGTAAGCTTTTTCCAGACATTAATGCTATCACTATCAATACATCACACTACTACTGCTGCTGCATTTCATAGAGCATACTGGCTCAGTGATAGATATTGTTGACAGGTATCATACTGACAAAGTCACATCATTGCTTTTTAAAAGACAACCTCTAACTGTATTGCACTGATTGCTCCTGGAGCGCTAACACACATTGGATAACAATATTTTTCCTCTTGAGTTCATTTATCAAATTGTGTCAAACAGTGTCTCTCTCTCTCTGTGACAAGAGTTCGGAGTTGACCTCAATAGCACTCCAACCCCACAGGTCAAAGGTCAGTGTGCACTGCTGAATGTTGTCAGAATAGATTAGATGTCAGTGTTTTGTATTTACTTTTATTTAGATTTCTTCCACATTTTGTCTCTAGATTATTTATTTGAACAAATCATGACTGGGATGACATGCATGTGCCATGTCTGTTTGATGCTGGAATGAAGACAGGTGATCTTGACCTCAATATCTGAAAATATTTCTTTGTAGGGATTTGTGCCCAAGTTGAAGCCAAAAGGCCTAGTTTTATGACATTCAGATGTCCCAACCATCTACTGTATTTTTTATTTTTTTTGGATATCAAATCTGGGTATTTTTCTATGTGAACCGATTTGCAATCTTGAAAAGTATGATCTAGTTTCTTACTGTGCTCTTATTCTTATTGGTGCTCTTATAATTAGCAATGTTAATATAGCAGTAATAAGAGTAGGGTCATGTATTATTTGTCTGATATTTATAGTCACATATCTATCTATCTATCTATCTATCTATCTATCTATCTATCTATCTATCTATCTATCTATCTATCTATCGTCAACTATTTTGCATAACGTCCTTTCAGAATGACCGAGATTTGCACTAAAGCTTTTGTGTGAGCAGGTGTCTGTCTTTTCAAATAATAAGTATATAATTTTGTGCAATGCTGTAGGGAGAGCATATGAAAATTGCATTAGAACAAGACGTGATCTGTTAGATAAAAGGCTAAATAAGTTCTGCTGTGCATACCATACAGTTCTATAAGATGTACTGCATTCAAAGCAGCCCTTCCCCCGACCAAACGTGAATAATCATGGGGTAATTATCAAACTGGAAATTCTTAACATTCTGCAGTTGTTTAACAAACACCAGCGCGCTGTGTTTTCATATTCACAGCAGGGCTTTTTCCCCCTCATATTGCACCGCTTACATAGCAGGATCAAAAGCTGTGGAGGAGAGATATAAAACCATGCCTAGTTCTGTGTGGTGAGAGAAGTGTTCACCCTGGGGGCAGAGCAGACAACACCTCTACTTTCATCACCAGCACAGGGCTCCTTAGGAGCACAGGATGTTGAACAATGTAAGAAACCAACCAGCCCTTCTTCTTTAGTGTCATTGGGAAACTGAATACTTTAATGGCTGTGTTCTCCTCTAAACAAACCAAACAAGTCCGTTGGCCAGGGAACTGAAGGACAGGGTCAACGCAGAACACCTCAGGCGGACGGCCCGGGAACAGAAGGACAGGGGTGGCACATAACCAGAGCTGGAGACCTCAGGGGGACGGCCTGGAGGACTTGCGGAGCCACTCAGGAGATCGACCAGACGTGCCGAGCCTCTGAGGAGGCCGGCGCTGTAGACGGAGCCTCTCTGGAGGATGGGCAGGAGGCCGGCACCGTAGAAGAAGCCGCTCTGGAGGACGGCGATGAGGCTGCAGGTCTGGAAGGGAAACCGGCAGCTTGGAAACTCTCGACTGGAGAACTGAAGGAGCCAGGGACACAGGCAGCTGCTGCAGCTCGACAGGGAATGGGGATGACTGCTGCGGCTGCAGTGCAGCAGGGACTGGGGATGACTGCTGCAGTGGCAGCTGGACAGGAAGTGGAGAGTGCTGCTGCGGCAGCTGGGCAGGAAGTGGAGAGTGCTGCGGCGGGCAGCTGGACAGGAACTGGATAGTGCTGCGGTGGCTGGAGAGTGCTGCGGCGGCAGCTAGACAGGAACTGGAGAGTGCTGCAGCTCTGCAGGCATGGGAACTGGAGGCTGCAGCTCGGCAGACACAGGAGGCGGCTGCAGCTCGGCAGGCACAGGAGATGGTGGAGGCTGCAGCTTCCCCACAAGAGACTGCTGCAGCATAGAACCTTGTGGTAGCTGCAGCTCGGGAACTGGAGAGGGCCCCTGTCACTAACGGACAGCCCCTTTAGTGTCTCCACAACCTCCCAAAGGGTCTGGTCGTGGTGACCCACGAGAGTTCCCTGATTAGCGAGAGCATGGCGGAGGTTGTCTGTGGTGTGGTGGACATCTTCTGTGGCATGGCGGAGATCGCCCGAGTCTGCTGCATCCATGGCTAGCCAGAACTGGCGAAGGCCGCATGGACAGGAACCGGCGGTAGTTGTAGCTCCCCCCCAGGAGTCTGCTGCAGCACAGAAACTGGTGGTAGCTGCACGGGAACGGGATCAGGTGTCAGCCGGACCGCCGACTGGGCATTAGGAACAGGATCCGGTGTCAGTTGGGCACTAGGAATGGGTGTTGGCCAGGCCGACAACAGGGAACCTGGTGGGGCTAGTGACTGCTCTGCGTCGCTGGGCAGCTGAGACTCACGATGGTGTCGGGAGCCATGATGACCACCCTGGGAATATGGCCAGGCAAGTACCCTCATACGAAGATGGCCGGTCATCAGGATGGCTCCATGACCAGTTTGTAGAGGGCTCGTAGACCTCAGGGAAGGCAGGCGACTGGTTAGCCCCCGCAGAACAGGCAGAATCCAGACAGGTGGGCAGCGAGCTCGCTGGTTCATGGCCCGGAAGGTTGCATGCTCACATACCCGAGTCTAATGGATTGGGACGCAGGCTGGTGGCAGGCAGGCTGGGCAACAGGCTTGGGTGCAGAGGTGGCTGGCACAGAAGAAAGAGGACGAGAAAAAGCACTGGGATACACCTTACACCTGTTAAACGCCACCATATGGGCAAACTCATGGTCCTTCCTCATGATGAGGGTCCTCAGGAAGTCCGGGTCCTCGAAAAAAACTTCCCTTGTTACATCAAAATCCTCCCAGCTAAAAGGCAGGCTGGGAAGAAGACTGTCCGCTGGGTCCACGTGTGGTCGGTTCATTCTGTTACGTGGCACAGACAAGGAGGCTCAAGCAGTTTCCAAGATTTATTTACTCTTGCTTGCAGATACAGGAAGGCAGGCAGACAAGCAAATAAGCAAGTAAGTCCAGGGCAGGAACTGAGAAAACAGAAAAGACAATACTTAAATACAATACTAAAAATAAAACAGGAAACCAAACCAAGACTAACAGATCATAACAAGCAGACCGCTTTAAAATGTTTTCCGCCGCCTCCTGCAGTGAGTCACAGTACCCTGTTGCAATGCTGCTGAATTATTGACTAGTCAATACAGATTATTCAGGATAGGGTTGGTGGAGTTGAAAAAACTATAGGAAGCTATAGGAAGAAAATCATACTATTTTCAGATTGAGCCATAGATTGTTGTACTGGCACTAGTCCCCAGTGGAAATGAATGAGTCACACCCAGAAACAGAAGTCTCGCTCTGAAATCTCGCGAGAGGTGAGTTGTTGCCGGAAGACAACAGTGTTTCTGGTTAAACAAAAAGGATCTGACGCTTTAACAAAAAGGTCTGTCTCTGTAGGGATCCTTTCCATAATGTTGTCAGACACTTCGAATCACAATCTGAGCCTGTCAGTGACAAAAACAAGCACTTTTAGTGGCCGTACTTGTCACGGGCACAGTTGCCTCCAAGGATTACGTGGCAGCAATTGCAGCCCGTTTCCTGCTGAGGTGAACTACTGGACCAATTTAAAAACTTTTTGTACCTATTAGTCATTTAGACCTCAAAATATGTAAAAATAGGGCCCAGGATTACAAATGCTGCAATTGCCTTTTAAGTAAAAGATCTGAGTACTTCTTCCACCACTGTCCTTGACCTTATTTCCCAAGCCCACATTGTGCTCCAGTTTTGCTTTGCTCTTCATATACAACACAAAATATTCCTCTCATTGTACGGTCAACACAACAGCTCATTCGGCAAGACAGCAGTCTCTTAAGTCTAACTATATAATAAATGAATGTGTCACTTATTCAAGGCAACACCCAGGAAGCAGCAGAAGTCCATACCTGGACAACTTTCTGCATTGTGATGTATCATTACAAGACCGTTTCCAATAACCCTTTGGCATTGGGAACAGAAAACACAAAAAAAAAAGAAAAGAAAGACAATAGTAACCCCCAAAACCTTATGATAGTTTGGGTTATGTTGAGATCATAAAATATTCATTTTGTGATCAAGAGAAATCAAATCAAATCAGTCATTGTCGTGTCACTTTGTCCAGTTTCCCTCATGTAGTAATCTCCTCCAAACCAGCAGGTGTTGCATCTTAAGAGACATTGGGTAAGTGTCAAAGCGAAGCATGCATATTTAATCTTAATGTGCCATATGCTCTAGAAAGACAGCTAACAAGAAGCTAATTACAATGCAGGTCTGCAGAGATACAGACTGTTTCCATGGACATATCATCCTGAGGGCTTTGTTCTCTCATGGTGGAAGAGTAAAGGCGACATCAATAGATACATTTATAATCGTCTACCTGCAGCGATGGTCATAAAGACAAATAACAGCACATATTTAATTAGACAGGATTTCTATCGTTTCAACATTTTTAAATGTATCTTTCATAAAAGCTAGGAATAACTAACTTTTATGAAAGATACATAAGTAAAATAAACTCAAAATTATTAAATGAATACAATCCTGTTTGTATGCTGATAATTAGGTTGGGTCTTTTTGATCAGTGGCAGCACAGAGAACAAGACAATAGCTGTGACAATACACAGACATAAAAGAAAAGCCTCCACTCATATTCACACCTCACAGTGTTTTTTTTTTTTTGTAAAGTTATGCCCTGCTCACATGCTGCAGACCCTGTCAACACGGGCAGACACAACCTCTCCTAATGAGCAGGCCATGGAGAGGCAGTGGTAGAGGAATCTTACTGAGTGGATTGGTGAATGCAGTGGTTAGGCTGTCTCCCGAGGGTGCTTACATCCACACTGTTAGAGTCACAGTGACTTTATTGTCAAGGTCAAGCAAATGAGTCAGGTGGGATGGCTCACTGCAGGGAGAAGGAGTGCAACTGTCCTCCAACTGTCACGGCATGATACAGCTTGACTAAGTGACAGAATACTAAGGACATTCAGTACATAGTGTCAAAGGGAAGAGAGCTAAAGCACCAGCTGTGTGTTCAGGTTTAAAGCATAGGGAAAGTTTTGGTTCCAAGTATCAGTAAGCCTTTTTCTTTCCAAATTGATGCACTGAAAATGGGAATTAAAAATGTCATGTATGGAAATGTCTGTGGCCATGGCATACTTTCTTTTATTTTCTGAGCTTCCCTCAGAGCTTGTCATTGGGCAAGATGCCTCACAAGCTGTTTGCAGGCAATTAAGAATATAACAGCTAATACTTTACTGTTGCTCCCATTACAGCTATCAGCAGTGATATCTAGGGAAAATAAGATGCTTACTGTGTGAGAAATAGTGTGTCCCAGTAGGCAAGCTTCCATATCCACCACAATAGTCAGAAAGATAAGCCAGCGTGGCTCTAATTAGTCTAACAGAGGAAATTTTAAGGGCTGCATCAGAACCAGGAGCTGAATAAATACATATAAATCTACAATAGGGAAAAGTGAATTCCTTTCATTGTGATCAGTCCTAAGCTGAAGCACTCCTCTACAGGAGCTCTACAGTGTGTGAGAGCCTTTTTCTGATAAGCTGGATACACCTATTCAATTTGCTGATTAAAGTCATATCAGGCAGCGCTCCTGACAGCTGAGCTTCTGTTAAAAGATGAAAGTCTGAAGTCTATGGAATCAGTTTTAAAACACCCCCATTTTTCCACACACAAAGGGGATGAATGCTGCACACATGCATCACAAAAACAACAACAACAACAAAAAAAAAGATTCCATATCTATACTGAAAATGTTTTCATTTACCAATGTGGACACTCCTTTCTGGTGTGATGGAGCTAAGGCACCTTGAATGATTTCCTCTCTGTTGCTGGATGCTCTTAGGCTGCCTGGAGAAAAGAAGAGGCTGCTCCATCAATGTATCCATCACTCTAAAAGCCCAGTGGAAGATCCTCATAAAAGCACAGGAGTCATCACCCCTGTTCCTGTCTCTCAGTCCACAGAGTGTGCAGATGTCTTTTCATGTTCAACCCCAGTTGAACACCCAAAGTAATCTCCCAATGTCAGGACCTCTTTTGTATACATATTTTAAATCAGAATGACAGAACTAACACACAATACACTATTGCTTTCTATGAATAGTCACCATTCAGTACTGAAGCAGCAGCAGTGTTTCTGCAAACAACACATGCAATGTGATCCCAGTTGGAATCACCATTTCCCTGAACTTTTCATGAAGGTGTTTTCATCAACATTCTTAGCTTGCTGAATGTATTTATCGGTTGAACTGATTTATTGATTAATTGGTCAGTGTAGACAGTGTACAGACAACACTTGCCATATCTCATTGGTACAATAACTGTATTAGAAAATGTTGCCAAAAGTCTGTTGAAGAATTATATCTAATAATTTCAGAGGGTGCATGTGAAAATCAAAGCTTCCATGTTTCAGAGTGCTGTAGTGTTCAGTTTCTGTGAAAGATGATAGTGTTTGATAAATCTCCACTGATGTTTTTAAAGAAGGAATCGCACCAGTGACATCAGACACACAATACAAGGCACTATTGTATGCAACATTGTCTGTAGGTGGTGGAACACGGTTTTACAGTGGGGCAAAAAAGTATTTAGTCAGCCACCAATTGTGCAAGTTCTCC
>LKNJ01004175.1:8106-34736 GCA_002120245.1 Maccullochella peelii | reverse complement strand
CCTCCCTCATCTTTTTAAGTGGGAGAACTTGCACAATTGGTGGCTGACTAAATACTTTTTTGCCCCACTGTATACCTGTATGTAAGACAAAACATGTGTGTATACATGCACATGCTGTCGTGTGGTGCCTAGTGCCATTGTGTAACTACGTATATTTGTTGTAAGGGATTGTCGCTTAGCAGGGTTTGCCTAGTGGATTAAAATGTCGGTGGGGGAAGTCAATGCTAAGTGACCCAAATTAACTGTTTAGATACACACACACACACGAGCACTTAGACCCACTCACGGGTCACACTCTCACACACTCTTCATCTACCTGCTGTGCTCTTCTTGATCATCTCCACATCAACACATTTGCTCATCAGCCAGCTGTCCTAACCTGCTTTACAGAAGGACCTACCATCCAAACAAGGTAATTACTTCACACGCTTTGTACTAACCTGATGTCTGAAACGCCCTAACCCTCGTCCCCTCCCTGGAAACACACACATGCCCCGGCACCTCCCTCTCATTAAGGTAATTTTTGCAGCACAGCACTACTTTAGTGTGATCACAGTCAGACGTCACCAACATAATCACATCAAACTGTACCATTTAGAAAACATGTTTTCAGACCTTGAGATGTTTTGCATCAATGCAAAGGGGGAAAAAAGCAAATAAGGAATCTAATCTACACATCCATCCCTCCAATCCAAGTTAATCCAATTATAAAACAACTTTATACCCATGACAAACTCATGACAGCAGAGACAACAATTAAGTTAATGTTAGGTTTACAACAAAGTCAAAAACCACTCATATGACTGTGTTATTATAAACTGAGCCACACATGGCAGCTTACTGTTTTTACTGCCTGGGAGCGGTTGGTGTGAGGTCCTGAAACAAAGGCCTCCTGTATGTGACTGTAAACATGGCTGAGGGTTCGGTCCACTACCATCTGGACCACATGGCAGACACTCCAGGATGGGCTCATATACCATCTACTCTTGTCAGGCAGCATTTTGGTCACCTGAACCACGTGGCTGCCCCGAATCACGTGTGCTTGAAAAAGGAAAAATTGCCTGTATGTTTTTGGTTAACATGAATCAGGCTATGTTTGGCATTTACCAAAATAGCAACAAGTGAGGAGGGGGAAAAATGAATCTAGGTAGAACAGAGCACTAACACTGCCAAGGTCAGGGCCTCAACATCTCTGCTACGGACACCCACATTAAAAAGGTGTATGTCCTCTGAGTGTAAGGTGTCTCTAAAAACATCTTTAAACTGGTATAAGTCTGCTTGTATGAGTTTATGTCAATGTATGAGTAAACTAAGGAGGAAGGATTCAAGGCTGGGTGTTGTCACAGTGGCTATAAGCAGTAAGGGGAACTTTGAGTTGCATAGGAAACGCATGTAAATAATGAGCAAATATACGTACACCTCCTTAATGGATGACTCACTGTCACACACGCCTGATTTCCATTAATAAAGTTAAAGAATAGAACAGAGACACAATAGAGGTGGTCAATGAATTAAATGACTGTGTTTAAAGAATACGAGTCCTAGATGAAGTCTTCAAATTTCTTATTTTGTCTGACCAACAATCCAAAACAAAAACATACATTTTGCAATGATATTAAACAAAGAAAAAGCAGCAACGCCTTATATTTGCAAAGCTGTAACCAGAGTTTTTTTCTTGACAAATAACTTAGATGATTAAACCATCACCACAAAAGTTGTTTGAATAACTTTCTTGTGATTTACTTACCGGTATATCAGCACTATTTTAAATTTTAAGTGACAATAAGTCAGAAAACAAAGGCATTTGTATTTCAAAGTTGAGTACGAGTCCTTGGTTCATGAACTTGAAAACGTAACCCTGCTGTTAGCACTGGGGGCATTGACACAGGTCTGGTCTGACAAAGAAACACAAAGGTGCAGAGAAAACTCAGAGAGAGAAGAAAAAGGAAAAGCTCACACAGTGAACCGAGGCACATGCAGATAAACATGCCCAACATGAATCTATCCAGCTCATGTCATGCGACTGCAGGGAACAGAGAGAGTCAGTACCATATGAGAAATAAGAATAGAAGCTGACAGCTACTCCACCTTAAACAAATTGTGACTAAACTCCAGCCACGGCCTCAAAGCCAGTCATACATGCTCTCTTTCTCCGTCACACAGTTATTCATCGCACCATTAGTCTCCAGTGGCAGGTGATGGCAGATAAACCCAATCGGAAACAATGGACGGCCCAGAGAAGGACACTTATTATTACATTTCAAAGGTAAAACATGTTCCTGGGCCCCTCACTGAGTTTAAGGGTATGAAAGAGGATACAGATGGCAGAGGGGCTGCTGATCTAAGAGTGGTCAGACAAAAAGTGCACGAGGGCTCACCCTAAGCACCATGAGGCAAACAACAGATTCTCAGAAATTAATGTGATCAAGAATTACAGATAAAACCTTTTGTACAATCTCTGTTGTTGTATGGAAACCTCAACTTGACACTTTTAAATCCTTCCCATTAAAGGCTGTAAACAAAGCAACACATGCTAATGTAATACTTTGAATCATAAGAGAGGTTTAATGTGTTTGCACATGAGTTTGTACTTAAGCTCATGCTATCCAATGTTTGATAAATGAATTACATTTGTGATAATTACATTTCCCCACTGGCTTTAAAAGAGGTTAAGAAGTTTAACCTCAAGTGTAATTTAAGGGGTTAAAGGAGATTGTAGGTGATTCTAACGCAGCCTGACATTTACTGCTGTGAGGCCTCAGACGGAGCAGCTGTTGAAGGGGGAGTGGGGGTACTGTGCCACATAATATCACCAAACCACAAGTAGCAGCAGGTGTGGCCATGGCCATAGTAAAACTACTAGACAAAAGACAAGGGGGGGGACAGCGTTTAAATTTGAATATAGCCTTGACAGTGGGACAACTGCAGAGCAGTTTCTCAGAACCCTAAATGACGGCGAGAAAGGTTTTGGTGGAGAACAGACAAAAAGTTTGATGTTCCTAGATTTCACTGTAGAGTGCTTCCCAGTATAGAATTGCTTTTAAGTATTTTGTCGCATTAATTGCCAAGACTTCCACCTCACTGCATGTTAACCAGTGAGTATCTGCTTCCCATTCATTCTAAAACAATGCACATTTGCATGGGAAGAAAAGGTAGGTGAAGAACAGACAGTGCTACAAAAGGCAAGTCTTAATCCATAGTTTGGAGAGAGTCCAAAAGAATACACTTGTCTGCAGACTGCACAGAGGTCGCAATAAGGAGCCTCCTGCATCACCTCATAACATGTTTAAAAATGTCCTCTACAAGCAGGTGTAGCAGTGGAGTAAAGCAAAGAATAAAAATGCAATGATACTGTTGCTTAGTCATTGTCCTTATGATAAAAAAAGCCAGCTGTCGAAGGATATTGTACATGCCATAACTGTGCATGTATGTAAAGACATGGTGTCCATTCAAGACTTTATGATAATAAAACACTGGATTTACAGTATGTGCTACCAAGACGCGAACAGTTCACCCAAAACAAAACAGTGCTGCGGCTGTTGTGAGAAAGTGGCACACAGACCGAGTTGGCTGTGAAGTGTGATAAGCTCTAAACTTCAATCATGAATGAAACTCTGCCTCCACTACCGCTTTAATTATTAGGCAATTGATAATACCTTTGACATAAAGTTACTACACAGAGTCCTGTGCTGCAATTAAATCACATTCTATAGAAATGTTATATTGTGATATTGTTACCATCTAACAGTCAAAACGTAGCCATACCATCTATAATGCTCTTTTCATTCCAACTTTAGTTTCAGTCTTTATGAATCTATCAATTCAGCATTCAGGTTGTATCCAGGCTGTATCAACAGTGAAGACAATCAAATACATTACATACAAAACTGGAATATATAAAACAAATGCTTCTTTTGTGCTGTTAATACAACATGTAAAACACATTCAAAGTATTACTAAAATAAATATTTCAAGAAGAACTCAGGCCAGAAAGTGGCGAGAGCCTGGTTTATAATACGCTCAGCTAACTGTTGAGATAACAGCTGCTGAAGCTAAGCATCCCTGCCTGCTCCTGCACGTCACCTGACACTTCAACAAACCATCCTGTGGTTGTCTTTTCTCTTTTGTGTGAGTGTGTGTTTCACACACAGGTCTGATTTCTTGCCAGCGCCTACTAGAGTCAAGTGTCACTGATGACAAAAAGCAGAGACGCGTCTGGCACACTGACACTAATATAAACAATTAGCAACATTTGACAATTAGCCACTAAAGCTAACTGAAAGCTTAGAGCCAACAGATAAATGATCATGAAGATCCAAGAGTGCTGAAAATGCATTCAGGGCGATAGCAGACGCCAGTGTTGTTAGCCAACAGGAGGCAGCTGTTCGTCCTTCCACTGACCCACATCTTATCTGGATGCCATACAATAGGTGAAGGTAAACAGACAGACACATCTACATGAAGTCGCCTTTTTCAGTGTAAGTAAAGTTGTGTGTGAGAGCATTTCAATTTCCAACTGAGATCTTTAAAAGCCAGCTTTAAATTTAAAAAACTGAAACCAACAACTTCTTCATCATTAATATCAATACAACCACTGACCATGCTTTCCTTTTAATAGATTAAACTGAAAGACCACCTGCAGTCACAACACATTATAAGAAAATATGTATTCAAAGTGTACTCAAGTTCAGTAAAACATACTGTACTATCTAGTTGCGCAAGCATCCCTGAAGAGCAGATATGACACCTATTTAAGGCCCAACCCATAGTTTGGTTTACGCTGATTCATAGCATTGGTGAGCAATCCCCACGTGCAACATCACACACCATGTCACAATCCTCCAAACAGAGATAACAAAAGATAAGATCCTGGTCCCATGTGAGCATTATAACACCATGATAGCCTCTGTAAAGCATAATGAGTCCTTGAAAACAGTGAAAGTTTCTAGTGTTGTTTTTAATTATTATCACAGGCTTAATAACTGCTTGTAAATGACGAGATTAAAATGGGCACCAACCTCTTTTCTCCTCCAGATCCTGGAGGAACTGCCTGTAAGCAGCCGTGGAGCTCATCCCTCCCTCCCCAGAGAAAAAGGAGAAAGAGAGAGGGGGACGGAGAAACGACAAAAGAGTGAAATGATTTTAAAAATGTAGAGGGTAAGTACACAAAACTGGTAAGAAATGGTGTTAACAGGGAGGGGAAAAGTGATCTTAAAACCTCAAGGAAATTAATATCAGTGAGGTGGTGAGAAAAGGTGAGTGAAAACAGAACACAGAACGAGTAAAGAGGCAGGAGGAGGAGCAGTAGGAGGGAGGGAGAGTCTGGAGGCTGCAGTTGATCTGTGCGGCCTGCAGGATCCAGGCTGTCAAAGAAGAGGCATCCTTAATCACGCTGATAATCCTCCATCGCTTACTCGCTTCTTCTCTTCTTCTACCAGTCTTGTCTTCGCTCTGCCTAGTGTGTATGTGTGTGTGTCAGTGGTTACGGTAGTACTGAGTGTGGCAGTGTGTTAGCAGCTTTAAGCCGGATAGAGGAACTGGACTTTGACCACAAGGCGGGTGATGTCACTGCCAGAGCCAGAAACATGTGTTTCACTTGCGTCTAGAGTGTATGTGTATGTGTATGTGTGTGAGAAGGAAATTAGAAAAAAAAAAAAAAAAGGAGGCGTGCTTTTATTACTCAGTGCTCAGCTGTGCTTTTTTTTTTTTTTTCTTTTCAAAGCAGTGTGGTATGTTGAAGCTGTAGTTTATGCATGAATGTTTGACAGTCACACATTTGTCATTCAGTCAGCTTCACATTGTCTTGTGTGTGTGTGTGTGTGTGTGTGTGTGTGTGTGTGTGTGTGTGTGTGTGTGTGTGACTTTCAGTTGCCTGCTGGGTCAACACACTGCAGATTACAGAGCAGCAGACGAGAAGAGGTCTCTCAAACACCCACTTTCCTCTCTTTTTCTAATTTCACTGCACAGTCTTGCTCTTACCATCATCTCATGCGTGTGTTCCTCTACTAATGTCAATATTTTCGCTGACAGTACGCCTCTGCAGTCTGCACTGGTCTGTCACTAAGCCAAACTGTCTGTAAGTTTGGAGAGAATCAAGTCATCATGCCTGCTGCACTGGCTAATTATCAGATAAAATGGATGAGTATTTGGATGATAACTACTGTATATAGTACATAAATATACATACCACGTCTATTATGAAATTTACATCGTCTCTGCACAAAATGTCAAAAAAATACTGAAAAAGGCCCATCACTATTTCCCACAGCACTAAGGGATGTTTTTTTAAGCCCTTGTTTTGTCCCACCAATGGTCCAAAACCCATAGATATTCAGTTTGTACTGACAAAGAAAAGCGGTAAAACCTCACATTTAAGGAGCTGGAGCCACAAATAATTGGCATTTTTGCTTCCTAAAGGACAAGAAAAAATGAATTGTCCACTAATGTTGTGTTGTGTTGATCAACTATTCATAATACAACCACTACTGGTTTCAGAACTAGTGCGGTCACCATAAGGATACATTCAAATATAATGATGAACCAGGATCAGTCAGTCAATAAAATATTATATTTACTTTTGAACAGTCTTCCTTGCAATCTCTCTTTCTATACATATCTTATCAGCTCTGTCCTCTCTCTTTTACTCCACCTCATGAAAAGGTAAACACCACATAGTAAATAATTACCTGGTTTTTAACACGTAAGACACACACACACACACACACACACACACACACACACACACACACACACACACACACAGCAAAGAGGGCAGATTAGGCCAGATGAGGTCTAGTGCCATGGCGACCAGCAAGTTGTCTCCAAATACTTGTAATGCTTCCTTCACGTCAGGACTTCCAGGCCACTTATAAGAAATGTAAGCGAAAGAAAAGTAATGGCGTTGAATGTCTCTCTCCACATAATAACAACAGGAGATTTCATATTTAGTCCAGGAACCCGGTCTTCGTCTGAGGCGTGTTTAACAAGAAACAGAAACTGATAAAGCAGGAAATAGACCAAAATAGTGCTGAAACTATTTGGCAATTATGCAACCACAATACAACATGTGCTGATTAGAGCCTCTCAAATGAGCATTTCTCTTCATTAAAGTGGCTGTTAAATAAAAAAAAAACAATGATATGTGTTTTCATAGCTGGCAGTCAGACCAAATTAAATTATGAAATTACTTTTACGGATCAAATAATTCATCAAAAATGTGATGAAAAACAGCAAACTAAACTTTCAATCAATACTATAGTATCTTTCAATACTTGTCATGATGTACAACTTTTCATTTGAAGCTAATAATTCACACAGTCTTTGTCGTTTCTTAGTTTTGCCCCTAAATATGTTTTCTAAACCACGCAAATGATCCACATTTACATGAGGGAGTTTTTAATTAATGTACAAAAAAAGTTACATTTGCAAACAAAGTTAGTTTATGATCCTTTACCTCGCCATTCATATGGGACAGCTACTCTTACTTCTCTCATTAATCCTCCATTCAGCAATCTTTCTAACAATACATGCAAATGCAGTGCCATGTGCAACATAGGGGGATTACAATAGATCTGAAATGCTCTATAAATACCAACCCTGACAAGAATCAACGCGTTCTTTATCGAAGGTCCTCTCACTCTCTCTCTCTTTGTCACAGACATAACAAACACACATTTATACCCAAACACAACCTGTCCAAACATTTCTCAGCACTGGTACACACACACACACACACACACACACACACACACACACACACACACACACACACACACACACACACACACACACCTAGAAACTTGGCTGAGGAGCTCACTGGTTGCTAACAGTTGTGAGATCAGGAGAGCCAACAGCAGCTCTGTTTAACAAGAGAGTAATTACTATAGATAGGAGGACATATACATCAAGTGTGTGTGTGTGTGTTTTCCAGGGGGATTTGATTACTTCAGATAATGACCTGACCCACAAAGTTCAAAGGGCAATAGCTGCCAATTTGCCTCCATTCATTTGTTTCCTCACTCACCAATGACATTGTATGAATTTGTGCCCTGGATGTTTTTCTTTCCTCTACATACATTCACAAAAAAGCCAGCATTGTTTGTCTTCTCTCTCCATGCATCCAACGCAACTCTTTCGTGAGCAGAAAACTGTTTCTATAAATATTACATGTATGCAAAAGTTATTACTACATCACATGAAAGCAACTTCCCCCCCCACACACAAACCTCAAAAATCCTGAGCGGACAAAGAGGCGGTGCAGTTCAAAGCCAACACGCTCTATTCAACAACTCTTTTAAGTTTAGAAATCCTGACCCAAAAAAAAAAAAAAAGTTGAAAACTGTTCAGCGATCCTGAACGCTCCCCTGGGAGTCTCATCTTTCACATGACCCTGTCAACAGCAGCCCGCTTCATCAAAGGCAACCCTGGACACACTGCGCACACGCGCGCACACACACACACACACACACACACGAACACCGATTCACACACACTATTCCTCAGGCCGCCACACACCGGGCCAAGAGGATGGTGGTGGTGTGACCGGTAACCATAGCGACAAGGCCAGCAGCTAGCTGCCGGTGTGTTTTTCCACCACAAGTTCCTCTGGATTAAAAGGGCCGAGGCCTAGCAACACACTGTAAAATGATCCAGAGGTGTTAACAGTTAACTTCAGCACAACTAAACCAAAACAGAGTGGAAGTACACTGGCAAATATTTGACTGAGAAACAGCAAACAGCAGCAAGTGTGTGGAGAAACAAATTCCTGTTGTCCATGTGGATCACATAAAGTTTCTCAGCCAATGTGTCTCCTCCATGAACTTGACTCAAGAGGACGGGAAAAATAGAATAGCAACTGGGAAACAGATTTTTGCAAAAGAAATAAAGGAAGAAACTTGGCAGCGTCTGATCACACAGCCAGTAGTTTCAGCAAAGAAGAATGTAGTGAGATGGTAGATGGGAGAAATGAATGTATTTACCTTTGTTGGAGGAAGTCAGCAGAAACAGCAGCAGCAGCAACATGGAAGAGAAAAAAGAAAAAACTGGTTAGTTTTTTTTCAGTGTCCTGTTCCTACAAAATAAAAGTCATCGTTAAACACAGTAAAATAAAAACTTTTATTTTAATTTGAGACGAAATATTCTCAACTCAAGTTCCACTTACAGCACAAGCTTTTTCTGAGCTTCCACCCTCATCTAATAAATAAAAACACAAGCAACAGGGAGCATGTGATGGGGCAACACATACCAAACAGGTTACTGACGCCAGGATTGTGATTAAATAAAATACTTACAGACTTGCACTCTACCCAGTCTCAGTCACTCTGTGCTGTTTAGTATTCAGCCACTTTCTGCTATAGGAGACACTCTGTGGAGTGGGAGTCTAGGAGCTGATAAATGACTATAACTGCACCTGAATTGAAACTGATTGTTTTGTGAGAGTTAATTTATGTGAATCTGCGTTACTTAATTTGTGTCTATTGTAGTGTATATTTGCAAAAGTGTTTCAAGTCGATGTGTGTAAATACATGTGTCTTTCAGCATTTGCTTTCCCTGCGTTCAAGCATGTTGGAGTGAGGGGGTGTGCATTTGTACAAATTCTCTAAAATGTCAAGCAGTTTTTGTTTCAGCAGCTGAAGTGAAACCATGTGCAGCTCTGATCAGAGAGGGTGTTCAGTCAGCTCTGTCAGGAGGCTGGTGTGGCGCGCACACACACACACACACACACACACACACACACACACACACACACACACACACACAAAATGCTGACAGACTTCTCAGTCTATAAGATGAATGACTCTCACCCAACATAGCAGAAATAAACATGCAGCAATGCGTAAACCAATGCATACCCACTGCATTTACATGTAACTGAGCTACTAGTAACTACAAACTGACTGTGTGACAAATAAAACCAATATGATTTTCTGCATTTTTTGCATACACAATATTTTTAGCACGTTAAGTATTCAGAATATTAGCAGTTTCAGCTGATTCAGTGTTTGAAAGCAGCATCTGAAAAAGTGTAATTAATGCCTTCTTAAGTGGAACAACATTTCTCCTTTCCAACTAATTTGTTCAATTAATGTTGATCATGTAAACAGGTAGTTTTAGCACAACAACAATCTGACAACAATCTGATTGGTCAAAAACATTTGCCAATGCTGATAATTACCGCTGCAACAATTAGTCGATTAATCAATTAGTTGGTTGAAAGAAAATGAATCACCATTTTGATAATTCATTAATCCTTTAAGTCATTTTCTGGCAAAAATTCCAGGTAGTAAAGTGAATATTTTAGTGGGTTTTGGACTGTTGGTCAGACAAACTAAGACAATTTTAAGATCTCACCTTGTGCTGTAGGATGTTGTGGTGGACATTTCTCACAATTTTCTGATGCTTTATACGCCAAACAATTAATCGACTAATCAAGAAAATAATCTGCAGATTAACTGATAATGAAAATAATCTCTAGCTGCAGCACTGGTAAATATGAAGATGAGTAAATGATGACCTGCACTCAGTGATCATCATAAGGAAAATCACAACCACCAAAATGCTTTTTCAGGAAAAAATACTGTACATATACTTTCCCCTCAAAAGACCTTTTTGTTGTTTGATTTTCAGCACTTTGTGACTACTTAGTACCAATTGATTGACAATTTATTAGCCTAAATATTGTACGTGGTGAAATTTGGGTAAATGTCCAATTAGTCTGGTTTAGTTAATCCCTACTGATAATTCCTACACAGGCCATCTAGTTACAAAACAGTGGGTTATTTTCTGTTTTATTACTACTTTGAATAAATCTTCCAGCACACCTGTTGCAACCTTTATAAGAAAACCCTAACACCCTTGAGGATGTTCTTAAGTCTGTTTAGTATTAGTTTAGTGATGCTGACAGCACTTGGCTCATCAGATGCACACTCATCGTGCTCATACTCATGGTAACAGAAATGGCACTTTCACTTCCAACATATTTCGGAGTCTGCAGTCTGTGCTTTCTTTCTGTCTAAATCAGGAGAAATTGCAGCAGGAGGCCAAACATCAGTGTTTCACATCTCTTTTGATGTGTTTTAGAGCAACACAAATTGCCTCTCTGGGGGAAGTGAAGTCTAAATCTAAGTTTTGTCTCATGGCCCTAAATGAAAAGGGCCATGTCTAGCAAGTCACTCAATGTGAGAGAAGAAGAGAAAGATTAGCAGCTGACAAGTTGGGTGGATGGGTGGACAGTGTGATGTGTCAGAGGGTTAGGATGTGAAACAACTCTGGGCCTCTGATAGCTGGGAGTGTACAGACACACACAAACATAAAACAAAGGAGCATTCATCGTGAAAACCAGAGAAGCAAGCTGGTATATAGGCTGTGTTCCAAGCACTGTCATGAGAGAGAGAGAGAGTGACAAATTAAACTTTACCGAGTGAGAAATGGGGAAGTGAGAAACATACAGAATAGTAAGTCAAAGGGTGAGGATACAGTTCAATAAAGCTGGCAAAACAGGCATATTTAACATAACTAAGGACAGTTGTGACAAATGATGTGAGGAGAAAGGACAGCTGGAATTCAAGGGATAAAGAAGATGGAATTTGTATCTGATCCGTTTTGTCTGGGTCAAGGAGAGGTTGATTAGGGTTGGAAGGAGCGTTTATATTGTGTAAAGTTGGGTATATGATTGGAACAAGAATATGGGAGTCCTTGTACAATTCAGTTAGTATTTATTGTATTTTGTAGTGTTTGTGTCTGCTGAGGAACTACAGATGGAAAGTAGCTATTAGCTGAACCTCTTACAAAGTCATCTCCTCTCTTTTCTTGAGATTAATGTCTTTTTGTACATGGTCCCTGACAAATTATCTACGGATGTAGAAAAGATACACATACTGTACATTTTATTGCATTTTTTTAATTGTCTTTATTTGTATTTATTTATAATTCATTTTGTCTTGCTTTTGCTTTGTCAATGCCCTTTGTTTTTAAAAGGTGCCACTTAAATAAAGTTATTATCATTACACACACAGAGGTTCATCTGAAAAACTGTTAATGTCCTCCAATCTTTTGAGGGCAATTTAGAGAGGAACCTTTTGGCCATTCATGTTTGAACTGACGTCCCTTGCTGACACTCGCTCTTCTCTGTGTGTGTGTGTGTGTGTGTGTGTGTGTGTGTGTGTGTGTGTGTGTGTGTGTGTGTGTGTGTGTGTTTGAGAGAGTGAGTGAGTGAGTGTGTTTTCCACCTCGTCCACTTCCAAGCCGTGATCACCTGATTTATCACATAATAACAGGCACTAGATGAAAGTGATTCTCAGCCTTTGTTTTACCATGCGTAGCGTTTCTGACCAAAAGAAACCACACTGACTTCTGATTAAGTTCAGATTATTTTCAACTCAACCTTCTCTATTAATTTCTGTGATTGACACTTTACATAATATCCTGGGATTGTCTGTGTGTTGTTGTACATCCCCACCCATCTGCTGCTATACAAGATTCAAACTAATTTGGAGTCCAGTTAGGAAGAGAGAGAAGCTGTTTTATAAATATTCATGGTCTCATAAAAAAATAAATTAAAAAAAAGCAAAAAAGCATCCCCACTATTCTTCTTATATCACATGTTTTGGATCCTACGCAAGTCTGTGAGGCACATTTTATTCTTAATTCTCCTCAATAAATAATGAGAGGAGAGGATAATGAGCATAAATACACAGGAGAGAAGTAGAAGACATAAGTAGAAGCACTGCATCTTGTTAGTAGTAAATAATACTACAGTTATGTGAGAGACAGAAGAAAATCGAGAGAGAAAGAAGGGACTATTTGGTTCAGTCTGCATCTGTGAAGATTCTTACTTGGAGGTAAATGAAGCAAAAAGTATGGCAGAGAGACAGAGGTAAGCAGACAGATGGGTGACAATAACAGAAAGAAAGAGAGCGCGATGGTGGATAAGTACTGGAGGGACCCTGAAAGAGATGAAAAGACAGATATGAAAAAGCCAAGTGAAGTGGAGAAAAAAAGGCGGTCTGACACAGATTGCGCACGCACACACTCACAGGGGAGGTAAACACAGAGATAAGCTGTCACAATGGTAAGGAGGGGTCATATGGTACAGAAGCAGGGGTCTCATTGTGGCTGCGAAATAAAATCCCATAACTTCTCCGTGAATATCCATTCAGTGTTTGTATGTAGGGATAAACAGTCCAGTCCAAACCAGCTGTCCAACCCAATGTACATAGCCACCAATTCAGACAATGTGTATGTTTGCATGCATCTTAAACTCTACACCCAGATTTTCTTAAATGCCTCTGGAACCTTGCATTCACACACAGGTAGGGAGGGGCTGGAGCTAAAAAGCAAGATAACCCAGTAGACATCCACTACAGGCCTCAACAAGTCCACCCACAACCCATTACATGAGCTAGGACATGGTAGCAGCTGTAGGCTGGAACAAATCTATGTTTCAGTAATGAACATGACATTTTCATGGGAATGATGTCCACTTTACTACTTCTACTGCTGCTGCTGCTTCCACATTTGATATAGTAAAATGGAAATAAATGTTCTTTATTTGCTCTGGGTTGTCTGAATTTCTTAAATCAATGTTGGGCCTTAACTGTGTCGAACTGCCTGATGCTCTTCTAAATACAGCGCAGAGGAGGGGGAAAATTTTACGGAGGGACAGTTTGCGCATGGCCCATTACCTGCAGTCAAAGGTTGCCATCATTTTCGTGTAGCTTATTCTAGGTTGGCTGCTTGCCATTGTTGTTTCTCTTTAACTGTGACGATGGAGACGGGAAGGGAGAGGGGAAGAAAGCAGGATGCAATATTTAGCCAGTGGAAGGGTTAATACCAGTGATCCACATCTGTTTGGTTTCCAGCGTCAGTAGTTTGTTTTTTAACAGAACAAATGGACGGGAGTGTATCTATGCTCCCAGCATCCTATGTTCCCCAGCTCAATATCCTCTTTAAATGACTCATTAAGGAGACCTTTCAAAGGGTTTTAATGTTCAGCAATGTATTTTCCATAGGTCAAATGTTCCATGTATGTTTCCCTGGGTCAATATGTTGAAATAACTCACCTACAGCTTACTGATGTTATACTATACTGAACCTACGCCCTCAAGTTTGCAGACAAGACAGTTTTCTTCACTTTAGACATTGATATCTCCACAGTGGCTGAACAGATTTTTACCATTCAAACTGCAATTGAAACGTCCATCTCCCTTTGTTGTTTTGCAATTTGAACTACTTATAGCCCTTTGACATAGGACCCTGGGAACATAGGGATGAGCCCCAAATAGACTACCTAGCATAGTGGCTGAAGAAACAAAGAGAAGAGCGCCACAGAGACTCTAATTTCCACAGGAAAAAGCAGCAAAAATAAACTCAACTAAAGGTCATCAAACTGCTCAGCTTTACTCGTGCAACTGACCACTTACTTCCTATGTTAGAATTTTGATATATGCTAATTGATACTAATATTGTAATAATAACGTTGTAATCTTGCTGTACAGTAGCTAGCACAGTAGCTTTGTGATGCAGCTGTACAGACAGGCAGACCAGAGGTGGGCGGCAGAGTAGAGGCGGATCTAAAATAAAAACCAGTGAAAATCACACACATAGACACATGCAGGTCTGAATATCAGTGTCGAGCTGAAGAGAAGGTGGGCGAAAAGTTGAAATGGAGTTGATAATATGGATGCGAGACAGGGAGTGAGAATGAATGAGTAGGTAGGTTGAGAGGGAGGGAAAAGCAATGACAGAGAGACAAAGTAATGGCGTCAAATAGATGGAGAGAATGAGAGCGATGCCAAAGCAGAACAAAGAAACAAAGAGAAGGAAAAGAAGACGGAAGACAGACAAACGTACATGTTGAATGTCTGGAATTATTTAATTGCGACCTCCTGAGAGACTGCAGATAGAAATTATCCCTCGCCTAATTCCAGTGCATTAGTACTTAGCACTGTGCAATGACACTACATTTAATTGGAATCTGAGCTTACTCTGGTCAAACGGCAATATTTATGTTTAATATTGCACATGGCCTTTTATACATAAATGTAATAATCAAGAAATTAAAGTAAAAGTGGCCACATTTACAGCAGAAACATTATTTCATATATTCACAAATCCAATGTACTGTAACTCACATCTGCGCATGCACACACACATTCAAACACCTGTCTGATGTACATAGTTTGGGTGCCCCACTTTAGATTGAATTACACAGTTGTTTAAGAGAGTTGTCCTTCACACACACACATCCAGATATAGCAGTAGGCCTATGTGCGTCACAGAACCCATGATAGCATTTCGCCAACACTACGCAGCTACCTAACAATGTCAGGTTCTCCTTTTGATAAGTGTTAATAAAGAGTTGCATGTTGCTAATATGAGATACACTATCATCACTACACGGCACTGTGATGACTCTTTCTACAAGGCCCAAGCCAGCATTCTGCTAATGCCAAGAGTGGAAGCATGCAGTGAGCAATCCTGAGCTAAATAAGAACCAAATTGCATTCACCTAAGCAGATACTCTTATCTACAGCACACTGCAGTAACACTTTTATTCCCCCAGTGAGAAATAAACTTCCCACTGAAGCATTTTCCCACTCCAGGCATAACTGAGACACTGATCAGTGATTTTATTACTTTAATGTGTGAGAAATTACTTGATTTAAAATTGGTTTGGTTTAAATCTTGCGTGATATCGTGTGTTAATTTATCTACCTGGGCATCATAACAGGATGAGAAGATGGCTCACAGTAATAGATATTACAGTAATAGTAATTGTGGTGGGTGAGTGGATGATCGTGACAGTCAGAGAGAGATGGATGCGTTTTTAAATGAGCTCTATAAGTCCAGAAGCCGAGAGACTAAACTACAGTGACGCTGCCTCTGAGGATTCTGGGAGTTCCCGAGCTGTGAGAGCAGAATATTATTAAATATTCACACATTCATATTTATGAGCGACGGGACCGGCTTCAAAGAAACATGGTCAGCACAAAACGATCGTCAAGGGGAATCATGATGTACACTTTTACGTTGCATTATGTGACGGCATCCTTAAGAAAAATAAAAAAAACAATACATTTTATGATGGGCAGCTGCTATTTCGACAGGAATCAAGATATAACCTCTCAAGAACTTTTACCGCTTGCGGCTCAAATGCTCCCCTTTGCCTGTCTCTAGGTAAAGAAACACAACAACACAAATAATGCACAGACAATTACCAAGCAGAAACTACCATGGATGAAATGTTGAAGCCAATATGAAAATATCTTAAGATTCAGTCCCTCTCTCACTTTAAAAACATGAGTAAGAAAATCTTGAAATACAAAACTAAAACATTTTGGCAACAACAAGTTAGTATTTGACTGTATGATTTAAAAAAAATTTTTCATTAAGAGAATATTAAGGCTTAAAAAGAGCTATGATAAGGGGTATCAGCCTATCACAGTCAGCCAAACATCAGACAACAGACTCTATAACCATGATTTGTACAGTCAGTGCCGGTGACTAATAAATACTGTATGTTTCCTTGTTAGGGCCCTAAAAATGGCTTTAGTTGATATAATATTAGACAGCATTAGTATTCAGTCTAGGACAGTTAAGGAGGAACAAAGTACTCTTAAGTAAATGGACCAAATGGAGTTGTGCAGAAAATGTTTCCTACAGTATACGTTGCCAGAAGTAAATGGAAGACTTGGAACAGTTTGTGCAGACACAAATAGAGTTATTCATCAGTTATGATCAAAGGAAGCACCAAGGAATTACATACTTAACAGTAGCAGGAAGGACCTGCTGAAAAGGATAAACACACTCGGACAAATTACAAAGTTTTCCCTCAGTAAGAACAAACGTGCCACATATTAGCAGAGACATTCACACTGCTGTTGTTTTTGAACAGAATAATTCCTCTTTAGTTAGTCCAGGAAGGGGGAGACGAGTTAAACATCAACCTTAACGGAGCTGGAAGGTCAGTGTGACAAAATCTGACAGGATAAACAAGCTCGCTTCACATCATGGAACTAAAAGACACCGGACAGGAGGCTGGCGATGGTCAAAATGACTTTTCCTGTAAAAATTCCCAAACAAACCATTAACACTGGTCATGCTTAAAGAGGATTTCTGCAACATGAATACACACACAGAGCCTGCACTGTCAAGCTAGTGGCCAGCCGAAAGCTCCTCATTTCATTAGAGAGTGTAATTAATAACCACGCATTAAAAGGCCTAAGTAAGCAGCTGGAGAGAAAGAAGGGAGGAAGAGGAGAGGCAGGAGGACACAAGGATTAGAGATGAGGAACAAAGGACACAGGATGGACAGGCTGATGCAGCATGATGAGAAGACTGTGGAGGAGAGGACAGCAGCTGACCCCGGGGATCAGAACGCATGTCATCTATTTGGTCATTAATTTCCATTCATTAGCAGCACATCAGCTACATACAGTAAACTCATGACAAATGGAAAAACACCTGATTATGGAGAGCAATATGTTGCAATTTCATGATATTGTGTTATTTTTCAGTTGTATCTCCCTAATCTGTCTCATCTACTAACTGTGTTATACCATCGGTCTCTCGTTCCATAAGCCATCATTTGATTGTGGAAATTGGACCAGTCACACCCAGGAAGGAAAGTTACACATTTGTCTTCCACTGGCCAACATTCAGCCATTTTCACTATTCCACTGCCAAATGCAGGGTTTTTTTTAGAAAAGAGATTTCTCCAAAGATGATAGAGGCTGGTCAAGATGATAAAGTTACCAGCCACTGAGATATCTGTCCATATTTGGTTGGTAGTAATCGCCTTCCCTGGTCACACCCTGCAGTCATGCATAAGTTAACTGAAGTTACAGAATGGCGCTAGGATCTCGTCATTCTCAGTTGCAAGAAAAGAGCTTGGAAGTCCCCGCTCTTAAAAAGTCATTCCTCTCCGAACTGACACTTTAAGAAGCAGCTATTTCCAGAGAGTGTGAGCAAGAAGGAACTGTGTCATTCACTCAGTCTGAATTAGCAGCTTCCACAGTGCAAATGCAACCTTTGCTTTTAACATCACTCTCGTCTCCCACCTTCTTCCTGCATGATCTCACTCTACTACGTCAGCTACCATTGAAATGTTGCTGCTTGAGGTGGCAACATGATGACATAAATCCAACCAATTCAAAATCTGGTCCTCTTTATTTCTCTGTATCTCTTTGTTTCTATTTAATCAAAATCTGTCCCTTTATTTCATTGGACAATTTATTAAAAGGTCAGCAGGCATCCATGCCCTGTAACATGACATCAGTCAGTCATAACGCACGACATGCAAATACCGATCTGACTGCACCCAGCAGAACCCTGACACACCCTGTAACCACAAACAGCTGGGGGATACAGGGGGGTTGGGAGGGTGTCAGCAGAGTTTAAAAGCTACAGTTGCCATCTTGCATGTTTGTGGCCCCACAGTATTGATGTTTGGAATGCTTTAATACCCAGAAAATCATCAGAAAACTTCACATACTCCACTAGTGAGTCCCACTTTATGTGAATACAACGCACGCTTGCTGCTGTTCAGGGGACAGTTTTGAATTACATTTCTCATTCATCACTTCCTGTGGTTGGAGATACCAGTGAACTGAACTGTAATAAGGATGAATCATCATGACTCAAAGAGGTGGAACAGTCTTCTGTAGTGCAAGCCCACTTCCTAATTTAAGCTGATAAATTTTAAGTACAGGCTGTCATTTCTCATTTTGGACAAATACAGGATAGTGGGAAATGGGGGTTGAGAGCAGTTGTGAAAGAGTAGACGTGTGATTGGAGCAGAGAGACCTGGTAGGGAAACTCCCGGCAGACTGGGTGTGCCAAGAGAGACAGGTGGGCTACAAGAGACTGCGACAACTGGGAAACATATGACATCCATATCACATTCACCTCACACCCTCTTCATCAATCATTCACATCCATCGTCATGTCTTTCTCCCTCCATATACCCCTCTACCAGCCTTTACTCAGTGCTACCAGGGATGTTTTTGGGATGGGTAGGGCATTCGTCAGTTGTTCTGGTGGCTTGCATCCAGGCGTGAGGAAGAATTTAGGCTCGCCAACCACCTGCTTAAACCTCTCTCACTTAAGCTCCCCTCTCTGCTGTTCTTTGAAATATCTGGACAGGTCGTCATCACTTATTTGAGCACAAGGAAGCTTTTCATTCCCACATCAACTGGTTATAAACCAAATGGCTAACATCAATCAATCATCATTATCCATGTGACATCCAAGTGTAATTTCAAAATGACATATCCACTCGCATGACAGACACAGCTTACGACACAAGCACAGCACCTGTTGAAAGTAAAATACTACTTTACTCAAGAAATGTAAGCTTCCGAAGAAAATTGTGAGCAAGAAAGATTTTTCCTGATGTGCAGCTTAAATTTCCGGCCACAGATAAAACGGGCCAAATCAGTTTACTTGTATTTATGTCGATTTAGACCATTCTTCTTTTCTAAATTTGTCTCTTGTGTGTACCCAAACCTTATGGAAGTGCAAGACTAAATCGCTTTAAATGCGCTCCCCTCTAAGATAAAGTTGCAGCCTCTTGCACTTTGGAAATTGCAGTGGTCAGTTTATGTGCAATATCCTGCTGTCCACGCAATGTCTTCACTGTACAATATGCACTTTCAGGCTGGGAGAAGCAGAGGCCACTATTAATATATTGTATGTGGCATGCAGGAAATTGAGCTCATATATGGAGCGCCTCGGGAGCCTTTCGGTTTCAGCCTTCAGAAGGAAGGCAAAAGGAATTCGAGTCTACATGGAGACTAAATGAGAGAAAGTCGACCCTGGAGCCACACTACTACATTCCACCATGTAAGTTAACCTCAAACAGTGAATCAGCCACTTATTCCACGACAACGAGCAGCAAAACCACGCTGCTGTGAAAACTAGCATGATCAAGTCATTATGTATAACCACTGTGTCAGCGTGCCTGTAAGGTAGCCAAATATGTGAGCAAATCACGAGGGAAGGTTTTCACCCTCCGACATAACAAAGGTGACTGCTGGAGGAGAACGCTACATATGGCTGCAAAACGGATGGTACAAAAATAGGCCTTTGTTCAACTTCTCGCTCGATCCATGTGCCCTTCCTGCTCGGATCGGTTCCTCCCAGTCTCTCCATTTTTTCTCCCTCCCTCTCGGGGGATAACTCCTTCTTTCTCTACCATCTTTCTCAAAATGTCTATCAATCTCTCTTTTCCTTCTTCCAGTTCTCTACATCTCTGCATGCCTCTCCTCCATTTTCCTCACTCCAGTTCATCAAAGCATGTTTCCCTGGATCACAGAGTTTATATACATTACAGGTTAAAACAATAAAGCAAAAATATCTCTGGCCAGGCTGCATTCTTCTACACTACTTTCTCCTTCTGTCAGCAGCTCTCACTACATAAACGTTTACACTTTCCTGCATTCCTGTAATAACGCCAATGCACAGCCTTCTCTTCTGGCTGATTATACATCTTTAGAGGTACAGTTTCTGACTGTAGTTTACCATCATAAAAAGGTGTAATGCAAAACACAAAGAGAAAGAGAAATCAGGTGAAAAGATGAGGGTGTATTTGTAGGGATGTAATGTACCAAAACTGCTTTTGCACTGACAAATACTAAAGACGAGTACTAAACTTAGTTTAATTAATGTATTAACAGTATGTACAGTGCAGATTATTAGTTTATGATCAAGTTACAAAAATGATTTTCTACCAACACAAAAAGAAGTTTAATATTCTGCAGAATGCCAATACATTTTACCCCAGGAATCCATCCATCCATCCGTCCATCATCTATACCGCTTATCCTAGGAGGGTCGTGGGGGGGCTGGAGCCTATCCCAGCTGACATTGGGCGAGACCCCAGGAATCATCACAGAATCCATCAGAATCTGCCTTGTTGGGTTATTTCTGTATTTCTGTCAACTGATCTCATGCATACAGCATATCGGTAACTAAGGAAGGCTATTGTGGAATCAGAAGCAGTAAATTCAAAAGGTCACAAGGGAAGAAAATTGCAAAAATAAATATTAACATGGACTAAGTGTGTTGCCACATTTGCGGATCTTTGCCACATTCTGGGCCTACGTGAACTCAGTACAGCAGGGATGTTCTTTTCCCAGGTTCAGACACTGTTAAGTGTGCATTATGTAATACTAATGAACCAGTTCTTGCTTTAGAGCAAACTCTTAATTCCAAGAGTCATTCAGGCATCAGTTCAAGTGGGACTCCAACGTTTCCCACAGGGTGAGAATGTACTTAGTGGTCGACCTCGAGGATGGTGGGGTCCTACAAACATTCAGCACCAAAATTTTCAAGGAAAACAGTGTTGAATTCACACGCTTACTCAGGATTGCACACAAATGCAACCATTCTGATACACAAAAGGTGGAGGCACATCTATTTGAGTGGGAACTCATAATTTCAGTTGGAGAGATAGGAATCTTATCCCATCATAATCATTCACTACAATTAGCCACAAAAAAAAACTAATTACAGGACTTCCTCATGTGAAGCTTATCTTGTCAGAATAGTGTGTGAATACGATTGAATTTCTGCCTTTTTAAATAGAGTCAAGATATAAGTTGACATCCTTTAATGGAGTAACTAATTTAGATTTATGCCGTCATTCTTGTATTTGTGAAGTGCAAACACTCTGTTTTAGTCTGCTATTGGCCCAATAGTCAACACTTACATCAGCAGCAGTGTCCAGTATCCTGCGGCACAGCACTTTTACTCAACATTCAGCTACTCAAAACTAATAGCTGAGCTGGGAAGTTATGGGCGTATTCAAAAAACAAAACAAAGCGAAGTTATCTTTTTTTGTGATTTCCTGTTTTCTCCAGAGGCAAACAGTCAGGAAAAGAAAAACAGGGCAGATAGAGAGAAAGCGTCCCCTGACCTCCACCAGGGGGCTGAGCTCTGAGAGGATGGGAAAAGAGAAAGAGAGGGAGAGAGAGATACAGGGAGAGAGAGATACAGGATATATAAAGGCTAGAGATAGAAGAAGGGGAATACTGAAAAGGACAGAGCAAAGAGAGGCAAAGGTAGCAGGAGTAAGTAACAGAATAAAAAGGAGGCAGAAGATACGTGAGCGCAGCCTTGTCTCCTCTGCGTCAGAGATAAAGATTTCATTCATTCCCCTCGGACAAACACCACCACTCTGTGCCCTCCTCTTCCCTCCTCCTTTCCCCTCTGTTCCTTTCTCTTGGCCTTTGTCGCTCTCACCTCCCCTCCTCCCCCTCTTTCTCTCCTTCTCTCTCTCTCTCTCTCTTTTGCCCTGCTTCTCCTTCCCCTATTGATGTGAACAAAGTGAAAGGGAAATCGCCTGGTGCAGGGCTGTGATGTAGCTCTGCTCACACCCACCCACTCCACAGCACTCAGAGAGAGCCAGCCGAGTGAGAACCACTCTGGAGCCAGAATGCAGTTTCACCCCTCCAGATTATTGAGGGGAGGGGGAAAAATCCCTGAAGCACTGCCAGTAGATGCAACCACGAACCCCTGGAGACCAGAAAAGGTTGTGAGTGGCAGAACTGAGTCTCTGGAGGAGCCACAGGGTGATTTCAACAGCTCTCGTCACAAACGTCATGCTGACCAGTTTCTTGATTCAGAATAAGGGAATGGTGCGACTGCAAAGCTCAGAGAAGGCATTGCTCAGTCATCCCTGAGACCTGGAGGAATCCACTGGAGCAAGAATACTTCACTGTCAGCAGGAAAAAGATATACAGAGGCAGCAAACAGCAGCAGATACCTACTACAAACAAAATGGAAAAACTACTCTACTGTTATTGATGTTTACAATTAGTTTGGATCAGAACAGTGAGCTGAAGCTGTGAACCTGACACCGAAATTCTGATGAAACCATGAAAAACAGCCAAAACTAAAAACTGAGACTAAAACTGAAGCCTCGCTGATGTGTGTCTGTGCTGCTGCCCTCTCACTGAAGACAGGAGAACTATGATTATTTGCATGTATGTGCGTGTGACAGCAGGATTGCAGGGTGAGATGGGAGAACGTCCTCCAACTGGAGAATTCATGTTCGAGCCTCTGATTCATCAAGCTACCACCTTGCTGAAATGTCCTCAAGTGCGCCATTGAATCTCTAGTACCAGCTGTTCTGCAGCTGAGCCTGACCTTTGACCTCCCCACAGGCTGCAAAAGAACAGAGGGATCCATAAACTAGAACAGACTGCAGCTATGCGTTGATATAAATAGTGTTTCTGGTATGCATATGGAAAGGGTCTGTGACATGCAGATGTCATCGTAGTAATGGTTCTAACATGAAAGCAGTTCATTCATGAAGTCACATTGTCAGGTTATAGACACCAGAGCTTGTCAGGCCTGCAAACAGGACACTCAAATTCATTATTTAGGCCAATTCTGACAACATGAGGGCAGGAATGTGAATACAACACACCATCAAATTTTACTGTAGTTATTAACATTCTGGAGCACATAAGCTGTCAAACAACAGCTGTGTTGATTTTATATCAACACAAATCTAGTAATAAAATCAGATAATTAATTGTTTTATTACATTATACTTTTATCATCCAAGTCTTTGTCTTAACTGACACAGTTACTGCTCTTTAACTTTATTGAGCAGTACATCTTATGTCTATCCCATAATGCACCTGAAGTACAGGCCTGCACTGCAGCGGGGGGGGGGATACCCTTTTTTTTTTTTTTTTGCTCGACAAAAATAGAACTTGTGTGTATTTCTTCCAAAATAAACCCCTACAGCACGTAGGTGGTGTAACCTTTAGAACAATAGAACGTGTAAACAGACATTTAAACTGAAGGTAGTTTAATTTAGGTGTAGCCCTGATCCAGGGCCGAAGATATATGAAGAAGAACAGCTTGGTAGTATTCTGGACACCAACGGCAGCACTGAGCACACTGCTGCAAAGCAGTAGTAATTCGTGTTGCATTATAGCCGCCTGACATTTTTTTTCCAACCATAAAAGTCACTGAGAAGATTGTCTCTCATCCAACTTAAGATTTATGAAACCATGAGTGACTGAAAGTACAATGAGATTCAGGACATACTTAGTATGACAGACAGTCCAGCATCAGGGCTAATTTAGCTATAACAAGCGCCAGACTCACAATGATTATATTTGAGGCATTGTGCTGACAAGCAGGGCAAGACACTCGCTGTATCTAACCACAAACTGCCTACATACACACGACAAGACAGGGTTTCCCCCCAGGAAACTTGTTAGCTGAGGTGGTAAGCACATCTTTTGTAATCATTTTAGTTACTAAGTGATGGTCTAAACAGTACCATCACTGTGTGAAAAGGTACCACCATTTTTCTCTGCAGTTTTTATTATTAAAAAGACTATTAATTTATTCCGTCTTTAGCAGAGGTGGTCACTAATTCAGTGGAAGTGGCTCACCTCTATTATAAACAGCTGTGTAAAACTCTGAACACCCCATGTAAATAGGCATTGCAACTCTAGTCAAAATAAATGTATAAAATGGCTTAAAGGCTCTGAAAATGTATTGTGCAATTGGATGTAATCAAGCTAATTAACAATATTTACTGCTCCCAAAAGGGAAGATATAAAAAGTCAACAGTTAGTAATGATAGTGTGAAGTCAACCACAGAGAGACATGGGATATGTAAATGTACTGTAGAAAATGTTGGAGAGGAAAAGAGAGAGAGATGACTCTGCAGGGAAATAACAAGATAGGAGGCAGTGAATAATGACTGAGGGAACGAAGGAGGGGAAGAGATTCAGAGAGAGCAGCATATAATCCTTAAGGACAGCAAAAGAAATCAAGAGAGGAAAGGTGAATGAAAGAGAGGCCAAAGAGACATGGGATGTAAAATGACAAACAAGGAGAAGGGAGGATAGCAAAAAAGCAAAGACAGAAAAATGCAGAAAGGAGACAGAGAGGAAGACAAGGAGATAGACAGGTCATTAGAAAGCTGTCAGTTGGTACTTCTAAAACTGCAGATCAGGCTCAGGAGCTTGGACTTCCCCGGATCACCAGCACAGTTACCAGACTCGGAGATGACCACATTGAACAGGTACACATTGACGCACGAATGCTAGACAACCCCAACTTGCTATCCTACACACACACACACACACACACACACACACACACACACACACACAGACAAACAGGGATCACAGGTAAGATGTAGTAGTCTGTGATGTGAGTTATCTGATGCTTGAAGGGACATTTCCTAAAAAGACAGATTTTATCTCACTCCTCTCCCCAAGGAGTCAATTAGGATTGCAGGACAAACACAAACATCATCTATATGTCAACTTGGCCTGAAGCAAACAGAACAGTATTGTGAGCGGTAATACCACACTTAATAACAAAAAATTAATTTCCAGGGTATCTTAATGTCATAGTTCTGTGAAAATATTAAAGGGGATCGTTCAACTGACTCAACCAAACCAAAATGTCAATCCAAAGCAGCACACTGTCATCTACGTGAGTGTGTTGGGAGTCATGATTACCTGCCGTCTCACTGTTATAACAGTGCGGTTTGTGTGCCTGAAAGGGAAATTTAAAGTAGATACGGAAGCTCAATTTACATTTCATGTTATCAGATCATCAGGCTGCAAAACATGCTGTTTATATTGGACACGCAGGTAGACAAGTGAGCAGCTGCGAATGGGAACACACGCGGTTGAAGTCTTACACATAGCACCTTCATCACAGGCAGACAGCTGAACAGACAGACTGACAAACAGACAAGGCAGTGGACAGACAGGTGGACTAATATACTCACAGCCTCAAACGTGTGGTGTGTGTGAGTGTGTGTATAACATATGAGGATCTGGGTATGTGCTCTGCAAAAGCAGACATGCCTAATCTGTTAGAACACACGCAAACTGTAAACGGACGTGCCACAACTGGACCTGTGCTATCGCTGGATGCCTGAAAATACCGCTACAGGTAGAAGCGGGTGGCACCAACTGTGTGTGGTAACTCACTGGCACACACAATTGTACTTCTACACTTGTGAGGACTCTCACTGCGTTTTGGCGAGTCCTCACTTCTTCAAAGGGCTGTTTGAGGATAAGAATTAGGCTTAGGTTGAGGTGACGGTAGGGACTTCTAGCCAAACCGCCCTTTGAAGAAGTGAGGAGGACTCACCAAATGGCCTCAGTTTCCAAAAATGTTTTCACACTGTTTTAAAACACCTTATGATCACAGCAGTCAAATTTAAGTAACATCTTTCCTCAAATAAGTTGTTTAAATGTTGCTGTTATTTCCACATCTGTGGTGGTCTTTATTGTTTAAGGGTTACCATGAAGTGCAACAATTTAATTTGTAAGTTGTTTAATTTCTCATTGTTTTAACAGTGGTTAAAAGGTTTTGGTGTTAGTGACAGCATGCTAGCTGGCACGCAACTCTGGGGGAAAAACCCTGACACCAATTACAAATCATACATAACCAAGCACATTTGCCTTTCCTGCTGAAATAGAAACCACTGGCACTGAAAATGTCACGCAATTATTTGAACTAGCAGCCTAGTGATGCCAGTTACAGTGCACCAACATGTGCATTCACCCACAGAGTGACCTGATTTCAGAGAACCACAAGATGTGCAGGAACCCACAAAAAAAAAAAAAAAAAAAAAA